>JADRCH010000057.1:1216296-1328964 GCA_019843965.1 Rhynchomys soricoides
TCAGTGCCTTCAGAATTCCCCTCACAGATGCTCAGTGACGGTCTGTGTTCTTGTCCTGTCCCACTGTGCCTGAGCTCTGTGACTACTCAAGATCTGTCACCTTTGGTTTCAGTGTTCCCTCAAGTCCTCCTGCTACTGGCTCTCCCCTTTGTTCCTTCACTGGCTTTCCTCCATGACTTTAACTGTCATGTAATAAACCCTTCAGCCTTTGTTCTCTTCCCTTTAAGTATGCATATACATTTAAATTTCAACTGGTCTAATTTTTTTTCAAATCCATATTTGTAGTCCAGACCTTTGCAAAACTCAAAGTATCTACCAGATGCCTGCATATGAGCCATGCCACATATTACTACACTAAAGATGCTCACTGAGCACCTGACAAGCCTCAGCAAGGTACTAACTCTGAAGATGCAGTACTGGGTAAGATGGGCTAAGCACCACAGTGGGTCAAGATAAGCTGGGCATTGACCATTGGCCTTTGGCCCTCCTAGAAAATCAGCTATCAGTATGGAGGAAAGCTAGGAGTGAAAGGAGATTTGGCTGGGAAGAGATGTGGCCAGTTCTGGGTACACCTTGTCTGGTCCCAGGGAAGGTGAGGCAGGCCTCCCCATGGGACTTTGAAGGGCAATGTCTGAAGGACAAGATTGATTCAAGCAAGTGGAGAAGAAGCAGCTCCTGAGGAGAGGATGTGAGTCTTCTGGACTTTATCTTTAAAAACACAAGGAATCACTGGATCCTTCCACATGAGAAGCACACTGATTGGTCACAGCGTGAGGTGGGTGGGACGTGGGGGAGCTGATGGTCCCCTTGCTGCAGGTTGACAAGCCCACAGACGCCTTTGTATTCTTAGACACCTTACCTTATGTTTTCATGTATTGGCAAGCACATACCAAGTATTTTGCAAGCATCTTTCCAAGAAGAGAAATGGTCTGGATTTGGAAATGATGACATGTCAGAGGGCAGAATGGGTTACTTAAGCAGAAAGAGCAGTAGCCTAAGTTAGAACAGTCACCGTGAAGTAGGATTGGGAATTGGTTCTACAGATTCTTAGGAACCAGAGTGGGTGGGAAGAAATATGGAGCTATGAAGAGGAATGCCCAAAAAGGAGATCTGGATTATTAACTGTATGAACAGAGGAGCCATCCATCACAATAGACGTCACTGGGACACATCCATCACAATAGACGTCACTTGTAGATAACTACAAGGTCATGGAGAGCAGGCACTGACCTTAAAACATTAGACATAAGTTGACCATACAGCCAACAATATCACTCCTAGATGCAGACCAGAAAACAAAATGGTCACACATGTTCCCTGTGGGGCTGTTCCTGGTGCAGAAAGTAGATAGCTCCAGCTACTTGTGCTCTCTTTCTTGAGCAAGAGCAAAAGCAGGTGTTACCGTAGCCCAAGGCAACAAGGTTCAGAGCCCTGTAACCTCAGAATATCACACAAGATGAAAGAAGTTAAGCATGGAAAGGACCTGTCAGGTGACCCTGCTGCTGGAGAAAGCCCAGAAAAGGCAAGCTTACGAAAGTGGAAAGAGGGGCAGTGACCATCCAAGCCAGGCTGGCGGCTATCAAATGATGGCAGGTGGCAGGAAAGGGTCTGTCAGGTGATAAAGATGGTTGAAACTTGGGTTGCAATGATAGTTTCCTAACTCTGGAAATTAATAAAAACCACCTAATCATATGCATAGAATAAGGTTGTTTTCTGGTAAATACTATACTTCAACAGTAGAACTGTTAATGGCTCTGTAAGTTAAAGTATTTGCTGCCAAGCTTGACGACCTGAGTTCAGTCACCAAGATCCATGGTAGGAAACTGACTCCCATAAGTTGTCCTCTGACCTTTACATGTGCACTATGGCACACACCACACACACACACACACACACACACACACACACACACACACTAAACAAACATATAAATACTATGAAAAATTAGAAAAGGTCAGTTTCGGCATGTTGGATTTGAGGTGTTCATGAAGCAGTCTAAAGGAGAAGTTGTGTGAATAGGAGGCCATGCTCCCTACAGCTGAGGAAGTGCACATAAAGAAAATGACAGTCAGTGAAGCCATAGGGTGAGAGGAACTAAAGAGAAAAGAAGAGAAAACAAATAGACTCAACGAGAAGCCTGGCTTTTAAGGTATCAGAAAGGGAAGTCTAGAGCAAGCTGAGAGACACAGCAGAAAAACTGACCCAGGCCAAAGGAAGGAGAAGGGAGAGAGGAGAAGAGAGAGACTGCAAGGGTTACCAAGAGTCAGACAACAGGGGAAGGTGTGACAAAAGAATCTGGTGGAACCTGAGGATCCTGGTGATGAGGTTAGACATAACTCCAGGGGGCTGCATATCCCAGCGACATAGCCATGCAAGAATGTCATGGCAGACGAAGTAAAATTCCAGAGGGCAGGTAAGGGATGGATGAGCCTGAAGAGCTTAGAATTTCCAAGTTTTTCTACTCAGACAATGAGAAGTTACAAAGGAAAAGGGAACCAGAAGCATCCTGGGGTGGGGATAGAGAGGCACTGAACTCAAATCTACATAACTGGAAAGAAATGACCAGAACTTTGCACTCCAGTGGTGGATACTTAGGCCCCTCAAAGGTGTGGCCGTTGCTTTCTTTTCCAGTCTGGCTTCTCATCTTGGAACCACTGTGCAAGATTTAATGGTCCAACATATGGTGCTGTTTGCAGTTCCCCAAACACACGATTCTCTTTAACACCTCCCTCTATTCTCCCACAGCTTCCTTTACATCAAGTGTTCCCAAAACAAGCCTCCCCTCTACCCCACACGTTCCTGGAAGCAAGCTCAGTGTTCATATTTACCCTTCCTCCTTTGCCTACACACAGTTCAGTGTGGATCAAGAATGAGTTCTTTCCAAGAGGCTCCTGCATGCCCACCCTACACATGGATGATCTGCTTCCTTCTTGATACCTCAGACTTCCCACAGTGTACATTTATGATTGACCTCTGCATTTGACATTCTTGTAAAGCCTGGCCTTTCATTCATAGCACTTGACCCATGGTGACTTAGAGTTTCTACAGTGGTGAAGAGATACCATGTCCATGGCAACTCTTATAAAGGAAAGCATTTAATTGGGGCTGGCTTACAGTTCAGAGGTCTATTATCATCATGGCAGGAAGCATGGTGGTATACAGGTAGAAGTGGTGCTAGAGAGGTAATTGAGACTTCTACCTCTGGATCATCAGGCAACAGGAAGAGAGAGTGATTCACTAGGTGTGGTTTGAGCCTCAAAGCCTACCCCCAACTGATACAAACAACAAAGCTCCACCTACTCTAACAAGACCACACCTCCTAACAGTGCCAGGCCCTATGAGCCTATGTGGCCTTTTTTCATTCAAACCATCACATTCCACTCCCTAGCCCCTTAGGCTTGTAGCCATATCATAATCCAAAATGCATTTAGTCCAACTTCAAAATTCCCCATAGTCTTTTCACAGTCTCAACAGCGTTTAAAAGTCCACAGTTCAGTCTCAGATATTCATGGCACTCTCTTAACTGTAATCCCCTATAAAATCAAAATTGAAATGCAGATCATACACTTCCAACATACAGTAGCATAGGATATACATTTCTGTTCCAAAAGGAGGAAGGGGAGCCATAGTGAGGAAATACTGGACCAAAGCAAGACCAAAAATCAGCTGGACAAACTCCAAACTTCATCTCCATGTCAGATGTCAAAGTGCTCTTCAGATCTCCAATTCCTTTCATCTTTGTTGACTGCAACACACTTCTTTCTCATGGGCTGGTTCCACTTCCTGTTAGCATCATTCCTCAGCAGGTATCCCACGACCCTGACATCTGCAACATCTTGGAGTCTCCAAGGCAATCCAAGCTTCATTTTCACAGCCTCACACAATGGCCTCTCTAGGCCTCTATGAGGGGACACCCCTGACCTCGACAGCTTTTCTTAGTCATGAAGGGAAATTGCATAACAGCTACCCCTCCTTTTCACATCCTTGACTCTAAAGCCAGAACCATGTAGCTGAAGCTGCCAATTTCTGCTCCTTGCTGGGTCTGGAACATGGTCCCCCTGTTTAAATACATTTTCATTATAGATTGCATAAGACTAGTCTTTGACAGTCACTGCTAGGTTGTTTGGAAATGTCATCTGCCAAAGCTGTTAATCAATAACTCTTCAATTGAGCCTCAGGCAGATTTTTTTTTTAGACAAGGGCAAAAAGCAGCCACATTCTTCACCAGAATATCACAAGAACAGTCTCTAAGCCACACACTAATATTCTTTTCTTCAGCCTCTTGCGCTGGACACCCACAGTTCAAATCACATTCAGCACCACTGTCTTCCATGCTTCTACTAGTACAGCCCATTAAGCCATGCTTAAAGCATTACACTGCTTTCTTGACCCAAAGTCCCACAGTCCACATTTCTCCAAACAAAAACACTACACATGGTAAATGCCTTAATAAATATCAGCAGATGAATCTTCCCCTCAGCCTCTATGGGCAGTGTGCCCATTCTTCATTTCCTATTGAGGTCCTGTCTGTGACTGTGGTGGTTTGAATAGGTATGATCCCCAAAGACTCATATGTTTGAATGCTTGGCACTCTTAGGTATTGCCTGGTTGGAAGAAATGCATCATTGTGTAGGTGTCCTTTGAGGTCTATGCTCAAGCTACACCTACTATGACACAAGTCTCCTTCTGCTGCCTGTTGATCAAGATGTAGAACTCTCAGCCACATCTCTCTAGCATTATGTCTGGTAGCCTGCTGCCATATTTCCCATAATGATAATAATAGGTTCTGAAACTATAAGCCAGCCCCAATTAATTTTTTCCTTTATAAGAGTTGCTGTGATCATGGTGTCTCTTCACAGCAATGGAAACCCTCACTAAGACAGTGACCATGCTGTTGGGTTCCTCTGTGGAGAAGGTAGCTGAGATGCTCTTAGTAATCATGGTCCATAATGTTTTTTTTCTGCATCTAAGGCAGAATTTCTCAGTGTTTCCAAAACTCTCTTAGTGGCCTTCTCTGCTGCTGTGATAAAATACTCGTTTGACAGAAGTAACTTAAGGGAAGGGGGTTTATTTAGTTCACACAGCTCCAGGTTATAGTCCATCATGGGAGATAAGTTCTAGTTGCAGGAATTTCAGGCAACTATGTAGTTAGGAAGCAGAGAACAATGATTCTATCACCTATTTATCTATCTATCATCTATCTATCATCTATCATGTATCAAGTATGTTTATTCATCAACTATCTGCTATCTATCATCTATCTTCCCATCCATCTATGTACCTGTCATTCAGCATTTGTTGTCTATCCATTATTCATCATCTCAACCTTTAAAAACTATTACATTTTATTTATTGTTGTATTAATGTATATGTGTATATGCATATGTTCATGTCATATCTATGAAGGTCAGAGTACCTCCTTCTGAAGGACTCACTTCTCTCCTTCTACCACATGGTCTCCAGGGTTCAAACTTGGGTTGTCAGGCTTTGTAGAAGTTGCCTTTAACCACTGAGCCTGCTCCATCTCAACTGTAGAAAGAGGCATACTTGAACATTAGTCATTAGTTATCTGAAACCCGGATTTAGTTCGGTGTCCTATGTTTTATTTGGCAACTTCAGAAGTGACAGTATATGATGGTTTAATGTTGATTGTAAACTGGACAGGATCTGAAATCACTTAGGTGACAAGCCTCCAGACACACCTGCATTGGATTATTTAGATTAGGCTAGCCTCTAGGCATGCCTATGAGGGATTATCTTGATTGGGTTGGATGGAGACAGTGCCATTCCCTGGGTTTGGGTCCTAGACTACTTAAAAGGAAGAGGCAAGACTAGAACAGGGATATTAGATAAGTTTAAGTCCCTCGAAAATCCTCTAACATTATTTGAGCTATGCCCAGTCACAGTGAGCTCTGCCAGTAAACGGGCTAACAGGATGGTTAACTCCTATCCTGTGTAGTACAAGGGCCAGGTATCTAAGTTAACCAGCAATTCTGGCCAATTTCTGGCTGGAAGTGATTAACTCTATCCCCAAGGTCCCTTCCTGTAGCATATAATCTGATTCCTCCATGTTTTCCATGTTTCCCAGAATCCATCCCCAAAATGGATGACATTTTTCTATTATGCATTTCTTGGGAGGGGGCTTGCTTCCCCCCATACCTTTCCTTTCTCCAATATAACCAGACATTTGAATATGGGTTTCTGATCTGTAGTCACACTGGCTAATACCGTCCCTATATCTGTCTTCATCAGTTCCCAGGACCATGCCTGAGAACATTGGGCCTGGACCATGACCTTGTATTAATATAAAACATAAAATTCAGGAAGAAGTAGAGTAGGCAGGGAATAGAAGGGCCTGAGGACCAATAAAACCTTAATTTTAATGGGTCCATAGTCCAGGGACAGTCCATACGGAACTATCCTCCTTGGCTTCTGCTCTCTTGGTCTGGATGTGGTGAATCCATGGTGTACTACCAGCTACCTTCACAACCACAGGAGTGGAGATAATCACAGTGTATGGTCATTTCCACGTTTGTTCCAGTACCCTCTTTGGCAACCTGCTTAACCCAAATAAATATCACTTGATTTGAAAGGGGAAACTGGAGTTCAGTTGGGTTTCTTGGGTAGCCTTTATGGAGAATTGGAGGGGCTTGAGAAAGGGATGGTTAGAGAGTTCTTCGGACTTTGTTCTCTCAGCCTGGGGAGCAGTGGGGGAGGTCTTCCAAACATCATCTCATAGGGGGGAAATCCCTCCCTACATGGGGTGCAGTGGTCCCAAAGCAAAGCAAGGGGAGTACATCTATTCACTGGACGCTAATGAGAGTTTTGTTAGTGTTTCTTTTTCTATCCTGTTTAATCTTTCTACCTGCCCAGAACTCTGAGGTCTATATACACAGTGAAGCTTTCAAACTATATCTAAAACTTTAGCTATTAAATAAAAGGGTTTGACCATGAAAGCCAGGCTATTGCTGGACCCCATTGCTAGAGGAAGGCCAAATCAGGGAACTAGTTCCTGGAGGAGCTACTGTTTGAGGAGTTTCCGTCCAGGTGGGGACTGCTTCTACTCACCCGGAAAAGGCATCTGTATAAACTAGCAAGCACTTGTATCCTCCTGTGGAAGGCCAGATCTCCTCAGCCTGTTTTCCCAGAGTTTGCCAGGACCCCGTCCGGAGTAAGGGCTATCCGTTTTGGATTTACTTAAGCACAAACCTGGCATCTGGCTAAGATGTCTTCTGCTAGGATGTCCAGTGAAGGTATAACAAACCTTGGTCTGAACAACTCAGAAAGTTTTGTGGATCCCAGGTGAATATCCTGGTGAAAGATAGTTACCAGCTGTCTGCCAGTTGTTTCTGGAAAAATGATCTTTCCCTCTGGTGTTCTCTGTCGACTTGTGGATTTGAGTTGTCCTTTTTTTTTTTTTTTAATTCATTCATTTATCTTCTACTTTCTCTTGGTTATACCGTGGACTCTCAGGCAACACCGGGTCAGCGTATGCCCTCAGAATATCAGTAGGTCCCACCGGTCTTCAGCCGTTTGTTGGGCAGCCAGGTCAGTGAGTGGCTCTTGCTTCAAGGAAGTTTTTATGTTCTCAGCAGTGGTAGATAGCAATTTGGAGGTGAAGCCAAATAGCCTCTGGGAGGGCCAAGATTTTCTCTTTGTTTTTAATATCCTTTCCCTAGTGGTGAGAGGCCCTCTCTCTAGATCATACCATGGACATGCTTGGTAGTAAAAGCATGTCCACTGTATGTGTATAAATGGTGGGTTTTGAGTTTTCCAATTACATGGATCGTTGGTTTAAAAGAGTAAAGAGCAGACCTTCCTCTCTTCCCCTTCTCTGGGACTGCTTAGAGCAGGTGGGGACAGGGAGGGAGTGTTCACCTCAGAAAACCATTTCCCTCTCCCTACGTGGATTCTGCTTAGATGGCAGGGAGTCCTAGATAAGAGGACCAGCCACTCCCTCACTCCACAAAGGGACCGCTCCACTGCGGAGGAACAGGAGCATCAGGAAAGTAACAACAACAACAACAACAACAACTACTACAAAACCAAGTGCTGTTTGTATTTGTTTAGCAGGGGTAGGGGTGTTTCTGGGCATTTGAAATCCCAAACGAGAAGACACAAGTCTTAAGCTAGAGTGGCTCTCACACCAGAGAAATTGACTGAAACACACACAGAGAGAGAGAGAGAGGAGAGAGAGAGATCCAATCCAAGAGTGGCCACTGCACATTCATGCACCTGAACAGAGGGATTCCAGTGATGTCTCACAGAGATCCTAGACACTTGATCAGTGACCAAGTCCAAATGTTCCTGTATGTCCAAACAGAAGGCATCTTAACCAGACTCACCTCTGGAGAGACATAATAGGCAACTTCCTGTTTGTTTCCTTTTGGGGCAGAGATATCAGACTCCTCTGAAACATTAGACAGTGTTTGATCAAAGGGGATCCTGGGGACCTGGAACATCTCAGGTTGTATACTCCAACCATCACACTCTTCCTCCATTTGGGGGACTCTGAGACCCCTGGTGTCCCAAGGTCTGGTTTCTGGGGATCTTAATGGGACCTCCAGAAATGCTGTAGGATACTCACTGGAGAAGACTGCTGGGACGTGGGTTTAAGCCAATAGAAAATACACTGGGTATTTGGGATCCCAGAGTAGCACTGAGCCCTTCTCAAGGTGACCTTTTAAACACAAAAACCATGTCCTGGGCTGACATATTTAAGTTAGCAAGGACAGTTATCCAGAAGGGGAACTACAGAACCAAAAAGCAAGGTTAGTCCATTTAGAGACTTTCCCAGAACTATGGACTTTGATGGATAGGTCTTTGTCTTCAGTTTTGCGGGTGGTGCTGTCCACATGCTGAGTTTTATGGCATGAATGGCACTTTCACTGTGGAGTCAGCTGTGCTGGGGTCTGGGGGCCTGTTACAGTGCTGACACACTTAACTTTCCAAAGGCTGAATGATGTGTAACAGTTTTTATTGTCCTGACTGTGAGTGGAAGCTAGCCTTGTTATTTTTAAATTTTAAACAACACCGACTAAACCTCTGCATCGATATCAATATGAAAAACACATGTGAAAGTTCTTTGACACCAGGAACTGATGAGACCTTAGTTGGTAAAGGGCTCACCATACAAGCATCAGAACCCAAGTTTTATTCCCAGGACCCACATAAATATCTTGGTATTGAGGCCTGTGCTTGTAATCTCAGAGCTGGGGAAGCAAGTGTACAAGGGTCCCCAGGGCTCTCTGCTCAGACAGCCTAGCCAAACGGGTGAGCTCCAGATTTAGAGGAGCACCTTAGTCCCATAAAGCAAAGTAGACAGCTCCTGAGAAAGGACTTCTAGCCTCCATGCACACCTGAACTCTTACACACACACACACACACACACACACACACACACACGTTCACCATTCACACACACAAGTTCACACACACATGCACACACACATGTGCACATATGCACTACACACAAATGCACCCACCCATACAAGCTCACACACATACACAAACACACATAATTCTTTGGTACCAGATGCAGTGATATACAACTGTAATCCCAACACTCAGAAAGCTGATTCAGAAAAAATTCACAACTTCAAGGTCAGCTGGGTTGCATAGCAAGACCTTGTCTCAAAATACCAGATAACACCAAAAGAAATAAAATGAAACAAAAAGCTTCTGAGACACGAGTGTCTGAGAACTGCTGATGTATCCAGACTGTTACACAACCGTCTATTTGATACATTTTGTATGACAGTTCTTTATTCTAACTCAGAAACAGGGCAGTAGGTGTGTTTCTGTCTTAACAGCATGGTAGATACTGGGTTCTCTGATGATCTGATGGTGGTTTGGGGTCTTAATGTGTCTTCTGAGAGACAGTGTTGGACTGTCACTGACTTGAGCCACTGATCAGCAACCCCCAGTGCAGAATCGGGCTTCTGCTGCCCCCAGCCTGTTACATTCAGCCCACCACATGCACAGCCATCTACACTTTAAGCTTGTGTTTTCTACATGAAACTACAGCTCTCTCCTCCATCCCCACTCTCTCATCCCTTTCTCTTTTCTCTCTGTGTCTTCTTACCATTCCTTTCTTCTCCTTCTTGTTTCTCTGCATTCTTCACTCCTATCTTCCGTTTGTATCATGATATTTTAAAACGACTTTCTTGTTCCCTATAATTTCACTACAAAGCACATTTTAAAAAAACATATCTTATTTTCTGCATGCAAATCAATGATTTCACTGTTAATCATACGAGGCTAAGAATGCAGTCTTATCCCCCCCCCCCCTTTCCCCGTGAAAGAACACGGAGTTCTGTCTGTCATGTGTCTTGGTAGCATAAAAGCTTTTCTGAGAGAACTCAGATGCTGCCAGTCCTGACAACATGACTGCACCTCCCACTTACATTTTGACCTTTCTATTTTTGTCTTCTGTGCCCTCAGCTCCAGCTCTCTGCTGGTCTCAAACCAGTATTGTCTTCTGGAAGCAACCCTCGCAGCTGTGGCCTTTGTTGACAAATTGTTTCATCTCTTCCGGGCCTTAAATTATTTTCTCTTGCTCTGGAGTGAAAAGTCATCGGATCTTTCCACAGACAGTTTTAGGGTCATAATTTGGTTTCTCCAAACTCTGAATGATTCAAGTCTTTCCCATCCTTGATTCCTGTCTCTCCTCAGGGGCCAGATACTCATTCTTGACATTCCGGCTTCTCTGCATGCTCTGTTGTAACTCACAGTTCAGGGTTTGCTTTGTCCCGGGTGATTTTCATAATTTGGATAACTGGTTTTAAGTTGAAAAACTTAACTGTTGTGCATTTTAAATTCTTTGAAGATTATTCTTCAATAAAATCTCGCTACAGATATATGAAGTTGATTATGTCTGTCTTGCCATAATAATACACTTTTAATTGCTGGAGTGTCTCTTTTTTTGATCCTTCTATTGTATCATTTTTACCTGGGACCTGGATGTTCTATACTAGTTTTGCTTCAAGTACATTGGATACGTCCCTTAGGACTTTATGGCAACAGGTGTGAAACCCCAACTCTTTGGGAGGCTGAGGCACGAGGATCACAAGTCTGAGACTTCAGAGCAAGTTCAAGGCCAGCCTGATCAACTTACTGAGACCCAGTCTCAAAGTAGAAGTAAAAAAAAAAGGTTAGCACTGCAGCTTATGAGAGCAGTTTGGCTATAGCCAAAGGTGGTCTAGACCTTCTGGTCTGACCTCCTTTTCCCAGCATCCTCTTCTGTTCCTCCTCCTCCACAGTATTTGCATAACCCAGTTTAACCACCTGCTGCCTTTCTTCCTGTTTGGGTACCCATTGTTCCTTCTTTATTCCCTGTTAAAGTAATAAGGATACATTCCATTGCACTTGCCTGAGAGCCTTGAACTGATCTTGGGTTTCCCGCCATCTGGGTCTGGCTGGGTTGCAACTTCTCTTTGATGTTGTAATGCTTTTTCATTGAACTGGAGTGTGGGTCTTATATGACTTGTTTGTCTTATTTCTTTTTCTCCTAAGACATGCACATTTTTTCTTTGAGCTTATTTTGCTGTTTTGTGCTCTTATTTTTAATTGCTTCTGACTGGGGGGGTGGGGCCAAGGGTGCGATTTGGCTTGAGTTTGACTCTATTTGGTAGCATTCATATTTCCCAAAGGCCCCACATGCTCAGGAGCTCTTAAGTGCTTCTCTCTCTCTCTCTCTCTCTCTCTCTCTCTCTCTCTCTCTCTGTCTACCTCCCTCCCTCCCTCTCTCCTTCCCTCCCTTCCTCTGCCCCTTCCCTCTCCCTTTCTGACAAGCCATTCTTGCAAGACCACTGCTGCCGTGTGCAAAGGATGTCACAGTAGGAGATGCTCAGGAACCCAGCCCCGCAGTCATGAGCCTGGCCATCTGGAAGTTGCCTCTTACTCAATGAAATGGAGTAAACATTGTCCATTATGAAATCCACCACGCAGGCTGCCAGGGACGAATGGGATCCCACCCAAAGCCAATCGTTGCTCTGACAGGGAAGTTGGCTAGTGCTGCCTGAGACTACTCCAGCCTCCCCCGTCCCTGATGTCACAATTCAGAGGCTGCTGCCTGCCTGGGAGGTTGTAGAAAACTCTGCAGGTTTTCTTTGTGTGTCCTACAGGGCTCCCTGAGCCAGGACCCTGTTTGATAGCAGTTATGAAAAAATACCTCCTCCCCATCCTGGTGCTCTTCCTGGGCTACTACTATTCTACAAACGAAGAGTTCAAACCAGGTGAGTACCACGGAGTCTCATTTGGAGGAACAGGCTTAAAACACAGGGGTGCTGGAATGTCACTAAAGTTCTAACTATGTTCTTGACCCCTATATCACTGAGAAAGAGGAAACCCTAATGCGGGTCCATAACCCTGTATCCTCCAGCCACAGGCTATGGGCAGGAGGGCCCTGGGAGAGGTGAACCATACAGCCAAGGAGGCCATGCTTTGCTTGGTCTGCAGCCTGGAAAGCCATGTCAGATCTACAGAAGTGAAGGTTGAACCTGCACATGTGGCTCTACCAGATACTGTAGAGCTATCTGAGATAGCAGTATCAGAGATACTGATAGCCAAGAAGCCAAAATAAAAAACAAAAAGGGCTGTGAAGTTGATGACTAAGTAGAGAGGCTGAAATCTCTGTGAACATATTTTGTATGCTTTTTTAAAAATTTCCTCTCAAGTTAGCAAGATTAGATTATGCCAAAAGGGTCGAACTTGGGTAGTTTCGCCAAACTCTGACCTCTCTGGCCTTGTCTCTATGATCTCTGCACATGGAGATTTTTAGGAATGATGGCAGGAAGGCTCGGCTCTGGACATCCAGCCCAAACCCATGTTTGAGAGCCTGTTTATGAATAACCACAAGTGTTGCTTCAGTGGTTTACAGCATGAGGCAAAATGATCTGGGCTCACAACCTTTAAGTATGGAAAGCAAGACAAGGCTTTGGGGACACTCATGGCTTCTGTGTTTCCCCAGAAATGCTCCAGGGAAAGAAAGTGATTGTCACTGGGGCCAGCAAAGGGATTGGAAGAGAAATGGCATTTCATTTGTCAAAAATGGGAGCCCATGTGGTACTGACTGCAAGGTCGGAGGAACGTCTCCAGAAGGTGAGTGTTCTGTGTCCAGTTTATAGTCTCACACTTAATGTACAAAGGCTTGCCCCCATACACACACACACACACACACACACTCACATGTGCTTGGTGTTGTTAGCCAGAGTTCTTTGATTGTATATGTTCATAGTTGAACCTGTTCATACACATTGCCCATGGACAGATACATGTATTCAGGAACTGGGATTCCTGTATCTGCTCATGCATTTATGTTGTCATGCCCCATAGACTCACATTTAAGAGCCCTAGCTCATACCAACACTCACAAACTCAGGTCTACCCGCATAGAAACACTTACCCACACCCACAATGCATTCGGAAACATCTGTTCATAAACCCTGCAGAGATAAATAATAGATTTAAACTCTAACACAATGATGATTTATGCAATTAATATATTTCAGAAGACAATAAGCAACTAAGGAGATTAGCAATAGAGATAGAGACAGAGATAGAGAAATAGATGTAGATAGAGACAGGGTTCCTCTGTGTAGTCTTGGCTGTCCTGGAACTCACTCTGTAGACCAACCTGGCCTTGAGGGCCAAAGAACTGCCCACCTCTGCCTTCCGAGTGCTGGATCAAAGGTATGTGCCACCACTGCCTTGCATCATCTCAAAATATTAGACAGAGAGAGACAGACAGAGAGAGAGAGAGAGAGAGAGAACCCCAGTTACTCCAAACACTGCACATGAAAGCTTAGGACCAAGATGGCCACCATCTCTGCTATGTCTCTGCAGGTGGTGTCTCGCTGCCTTGAACTTGGAGCAGCCTCTGCTCACTACATTGCTGGCACTATGGAAGACATGACATTTGCAGAGCAATTTGTTGTCAAGGCAGGAAAGCTCATGGGTAAGGCTCCTCCTTTCCTTCTCTGGGTTTAGAACTTTCAGGAGGGAAGGGGGACAGGATTGACTCCAAGTGGTCTTCCAAGTCACCCCATTCATCTCTTTGCAGGTGGACTGGACATGCTCATTCTCAACCACATCACTCATATCTCTCTGTCTCTCTTCCACGGGGATATCCACTCTGTTCGAAGAATCATGGAGGTAAACTTCCTCAGCTACGTGGTCCTGAGCACAGCTGCCTTGCCCATGCTGAAGCAGAGCAATGGCAGCATTACTGTCATCTCCTCCTTGGCTGGTGAGTGGTGCAGGGGTCAGGATAGAAGTTGAGAACAGAATAATGCTAGGGTTTTGCTGGGCTCTGTGCTGGGCACAAGTTTGTGTTAGGTTTCCATACAGGGAAGTCACACTGCATGGACCTAAAATGCTCACGGTGATATTATACAGAAGCCAGTAATACACAGACTGGTTCACTCATGAGGGACTTGGGGTGTACACTCAGTGAGAGAGGGACACGCATGCTGAAGAAAAGAGAAACTGTGAGGAACTAATGGCCCCAAAAAAAGTCAGGCATGGTCAAAGCAAGACTACAAAATCCCTGAAGGGAACAGACAAAAACCAACAGCCCAGGGTGCCCATGGGAAACCTGGTGTGTGAGCCATGCCTGGGAGAGGTGAGGGATAGGAAAGAGGCATAGCCAGTTCCGGTCTTTTCACAAGAGTGACCTGGTCATAATGGACAGAAAAGACTTTGCTTCCATCATAACCAGGAGCCACAGGGCGGTGCATCAGTGGATTCAAAGGCAGAAATAAGAACTGAATACCTGAAGGACATACAGTAGGATGGTTGGCTGGGGAAGAGGATCTAAAACATAACAATGGAGAGGACAATTGGTCTAGGGTTCTCAACCTTCCCAGTGCTGCTACCTTTTAACACAGTTCCGCATGTGGTGGTGACCCCAACTCTAAAATTATTTCATTGCTACTACACAACTATAAATTTGCCACTGTTACAAATCATAATGTAAATATCTGATATGCAGGATACCTGGTAGTCTACCCAAAAGGGATCGAGACCCACAGGTTGAGAACCACTGCTCTAGGGTATGGTGCAGCACTAGAGTCATTGCCTAGCCAACACTCGCCCTGGTGTTAATCCTTAGTACTGTGGGAGAGGGAACAGTGGTAGCAGTATATACTGAAGGTATTCTTCTAAATATCAATTTGTAGCATTCAACATGAAATTTAGGCTGAATTTGGTGATGATACATGGCCTTTTAATCCCACCACTTGGAAGGCAGAGGCAGGCAAGTCTCTGTGAGCACAAGACTAGCCTGGTCTACATAACAAGTTTCAGGCCAGTCTGGTCTATTAGTAAAATCATGTCTCAAAAGAAAAAAAAGGAAAATTGAAGCAACCAACTACGTAGAAATATGAGCAAAGAAACTCTCTCTCTCTCTGTGGATAGAGTTCTGTGGTATGGAGGGAGATAGTGTGTCCCCTTCCCTTCCTCATGTTCTGCATGATGGTACCAACCAAAGACACCACCAAGAATCTCCAGAGTTGAGGATTCCTCCTGGATTTAGAAGTCCTACACATGTTTGCTGATTAGCAAAGCTGTGGTTGGAAAGTCAGAACACAGGAATATAAATAAGCCTTATAAACTTAGTTCTTAGGGCATAAAAGCATTAATAACAGATGACCTAGGAAACTAGGAACTGTTAAATATTTCACAAATGTCAGTTCTCCTTGAAATGAATAAGGCCATAGATGTGGTAAATTGTTCTCCCTTCTGGTGCTGGATAAAGGGACAGTGTGTCTGTGCATCCACCAGCAGGGTGATTGATATGCACCCCTGTGCTTCCAGGCAGCACAGACTCTGGCCCCTCCTCACTCACAAATGTGCTAAACTGAAAGCAAAAGAGAGCATCCAGATGCATACTGAGTGGGAGGGTGCTGGGCACATCCCCAGTGAATCTCCTGCACTGGCCAAAACCTGTACATTGGTCATGGTGTGGGTGGCTTTAATGATTTCTGATTCTGTTGATGAACCAAGACATTCAGTCCAAACAAAAGCTATTTCACCTTTGCCTAGAGAATTTAACTTTTGTAACGTACATGATCTAAATGTGCTCAGAAGGAGCAAGGATTACCATAGACCCTAAGGATCTGATGGAATTCTGATATCCTATGTTTCTATACATTTCAGGGATCTATGGAATGACACTAATTTCCATGGGGTCTGGGAGGCAGAGATCGAGTTGTGTGGCTCTCTCTACATCTGTCATTTGTGTAGCCTAGAGTTCAGCCTTCTTGCTTTGAGGCACATCTTTGAATTTGCAAAATGTAAACAAGTTAATTTCTCACCCTTAGAGAAGTGTATTGTGTTCCATGATGTATTTTTTCTGTCTGTGTATGTGTGTAGTGTTTATGTACATGGACATGTGTATAGTTTACCAGAGGCTGACGCCAAGTGCCTTCTCCAATTACTGTCTGCCTTAGTTGTTTTTTGGAGGCAGGGTCTCTTGCCAGATCCTGGAGCCCACTGATTTGGCTAGACTGGCTGGCCAGCAGGCCCCAGGGATCCTCTTGTCTCCTCCTATCCTATCCAATGTATACCTGGGTTTTTTTGGTTTTTTGTTTTTTTGTTTTTTTTTTTTTTTTAATGTAGTGCTAAGGGCCTGAACTCAAGTTCTTATGTTTGAATGGCAATTACCATCTCCCCAATCCTGGTGTCTTCTTTTCAGCAACCAGGAAGTACGTTCATTAATCTTTACTTTTAAAAATCTGAATCTCACAAAAATGGGACACTAAACTTCAAACTGACCCTAAGGTCACAAAAATTATATTGAGTTAGAGTTGCGATCACTTACAATGCATTGGGGGGATGGGTTACAGCATGGAGCAATTGTTTGTTTGCATTTGTGGGTTTTGCACTTCACAGAGGGTTTCTACTCTGTCTCCCTCAAGCTTGGCCACCTCCTCAGCCCTCTCAGAGATGGTGCCAATGCTTGCACCACAACTCAGCACCTTTCCTGGCCCTACTGAACAAGTTCTTGTCTTTCTCATAGTTAGCTCCTATAACTAAAACCAAATTTATCTTGCCTTAAGTAAATCTAACTTCATTTTCTCCCATGAACACCTAGGGTAGGCAGCCAAGGCTGAGAGGATAGTCATACCCTATGAAGCTATTTGAAAACCAGCTGTGTTGGGACTACCAGTCCCACAGTGTTATACTTGTCTGTCTGTCCAAGAAGACTGGATGTGATAAATGAATTCTAGCTATAGAAAATGAGGGACATATCCTGAAACCTGTAACCTTCAGCCGTAGTGGGTTACAGATGGGATCTAGTCTATATTCAAAACTAAAAACCAGGCAATCTCCTTCTACGAAAGAGCACAAATGTTACTGAATTACTCCCTTCCACACCATTCATGCCAAGAAACATGTAAGAGCAGAAGAAAATGATCCAAGCATATCTGTAAATCCCAGCACTCAGGACACTGATGCAGGAGGATTGCCTTGAGTTCCAGGCCACTATGGGTTATAAATCGACACTTTGTCTCAAAAAGAAGAGGAGGAGGAGGAAGAGGAGGAAGAGGAGGAAGAGGAGGAAGAGGAGGAAGAGGAGGAGGAGGAGGAGGAGGAAGAGGAGGAGGAGGAAGAAGAGGAAGAGGAGGAGGAGGAGGAAGAGGAGGAAGAGGAGGAAGAAGAGGAGGAAGAGGAAGAGGAAGAGGAGGAAGAGGAGGAAGAAGAGGAGGAGGAGGAAGAGGAAGAAGAGGAAGAGGAGGAAGAGGAGGAAGAGGAGGAGGAGGAAGAGAAGGAAGAAGAGGAAGAGGAGGAGGAAGAGGAGGAGGAAGAGGAGGAGGAAGAGGAGGAGGAGGAGGAGGAAAAGGAGGAGGAAAAGAAAAAAAAATAAAAGGAAAGAGGGAAAAAAAGAGGCCCAATTGGTATTTTTGAAACAAGATACCTGTACTTGAATTTTACCTTAAAAAAACAAAATTACTGAATTTGAAGAAAAGATCTGGGAAAAGCACATCAGCCCTTAGTTAAAATAGGTCTGTGTTTCATTTTAGACGGTATCTTAGTTAGGGTTTTACTGCTGTGAACAGACACCATAATCAAGGTAACTCTTATAAGGACAGCATTTAATTGGGACTGGCTTTCAGGTTCAGAGGTTCAGTCCATTATCATCAAGGCAGGAACATGGCAGTGTCCAGGCAGACATGGTGCAGGAGGAGCTGAGAGGTCTACATCTTCATCTGAAGGCTTCTAGCAGAATACTGGCTTCCAGGCAGCTAGGATGAGGGTCTTAAAGCCCACACCCACAGTGAGACACCTACTCCAACAGGGCCACACCTTCTAATAGAGCCACTCCCTGGGCCGAGCACATACAAACCATCACAGGCGGTAAAGCTGATTCTACCTTTGAGTCCTCTAGTTCTATGAGCTCCATATCCTTGATCAGTCACATGCCAGTCACATGCATGGCATAGGAACTGAGTATCTATGCAGCTGTCCCATCCCTCCTCAATGTGTGGTCCCCTTCAAGGAGTCTGCAGTGAACCTCCCTCTTTCCTTTCTTCCTCCTCCCTAACTCCATCTACCCCCATCTCACAGGAAGTCTTTTCAGAAGCACCAGAGAAATTTAAACACATCCTCTGCCTTTACTACACTGTGAAAGGTCACCTTCAGAAGCGTTCTCTCTCTCTCTCTCTCTCTCTCTCTCTCTTTCTCTCTCTGTGTGTGTGTGTCTGTCTGTCTGTCTGCCTGTCATCTGTTTGTCTGCCTCCCCTCCCCCAAATTCCAATACTCCTAACCATAGAACAAAGGATACATACCCGGATAGATATAAGTTCTTCCTTATCAAGGAAAACAGTTTGAACTGAAACGATGCATGGTGATAAAGGATTAGGTTTCCTAGATAAAAGATGAAAATACACTGAAAGAACACAGAACCTTGTCAATGGCCTCTAAACACAGACCTCTCTTTCAAGACCCCTAACTGTTAAATTTTAAAAGGCCAACTTTTAAAAGATCCTCTGGATAGATGGATGGATGTAGAGACAAATCTGATTTTCCATCCTATCCGAATGCATTTGTTCTCTGACTTATTCAACCACCTACAGAGATTTCAACAGTGTTTTAATGCAGCTGTACAGTACTTCAGGCACACTATCAAGGTAATATTCTCTAAGTTGGTAGTACATTAGTGAGAATGAAATCACTTGTTGGATTGTAACCTTCATGTCAGCTGAGGGCTGCCTGTGTGGTCTGAACCAAACTTAAGAATTTAACATTATAAGGAGGGAGGAAAGAAAAACAGGTTTCTCAACTGCACAGATCGACTAGCAGGATGCAGAACCTCCATAATGTTTAGAGTAAAGACAAGAATGTGCAGATGTTAATCTCCTTCTTTTGGATGATTAGCCAGACCCTCAGTGTGATACTATAGCTCATCGAGGTGGTAGAAGTCGGAAGGTGGATGTGAAAGGGTGTGCGCCCCAGGGTAGGATGCCATGTTCACCCCTTACCCAACCTGTTCTGATTGCTCTAAGAAAATGTTGCCACTTACCTTTCAACCCAATTAACCCAGAAGTAATTCATTTATGGGGTGTTCCGGAATTGGAATGTTGTGAAGGCTAGAAACATATAAGGTGAGGCATGTATGTAGCTATGACATCTACAGGGGCTGGAAGAATGCCAAGGGGGTGAGCATGAGCCTCACCAGAGACCTAAAGCCTTCAGGAGGCGCTGTGGACAGGCTTTAAGACAATGACTTGGGCCGGGCAGTGGTGGAGCACGCCTTTAATCCCAGCACTTGGGAGGCAGAGGCAGGTGGATTTCTGAGTTCGAGGCCAGCCTGGTCTACAGAGTGAGTTTCAGGACAGCCAAGGCTACACAGAGAAACCCTGTCTCGAAAAACCGAAAAAAAAAAAAAAAAAAGACAGAAAGACAATGACTTGGGTGAGTCCTGAAGGATTGAGGTAGTACCCAATGAACTGTCCCATGTTTTATCTGCCCCTAAAAGGAGACATGGAGATTTGAACTCAGAAAGCCTCTCTGATGAAAATAGTAACAATTTTTTTCAAGTTGAGGACAACATAATATTATCCACGATGACTGCTTCAAAGTTTTCTCTTTACAAGGCTGGGTGGCCTGGCATGGTGACACATTCCTGTAATCCCAGACCTTGGGAGGTGGAGACAGGGTGTAGGCTCTGCTCTGAAACATAATGAGTTTCAAGGTGTAAAAAAAATTCAAGTGTAGTCGAGCTGAAACTCTCAGAGTTGCCTCACTGCTGGCCATGGCTTCATTCAAGGCCACTTCTAGGTGAAAATGTCAACTTCCTCCTCATGGGTGAGGAGTGTGATAACGCTCCCAGAAAGTATGCCCAGAGAAAACTAAGGCTCAAAGAGAGAAGATGCATGTGCCTAATTTAGTCTCAACACAGATGCGTATTTAGGTTTAAAATCTGGCTCCTAAATTTCTCAACAAAACATATGCTATAAAATAAGACTGTCCTCAAACAGGGAGCACAGAGAGAAACAAGTGGATTCTGAGACGAATTCCTTGTGAAAGATTAAGAAGAGAAGGTGAGGGCAAAAGAAGCAATGCCATCAACTTTTAAAGCTGTTTCTATGATGTGAAAGTAATGATGTGCACACAGTGAGAAGGAAGGGTGTGTTAATGTGGCAAAAAGAAGTCAAGGGTCACCTTGAAGCCTCTACAGTCACAGGGAGCACCTTCTGCAATCACAGGGAGCACCTTCTGCAATCACAGGGAGCACCTCCAGTGCTATAAAGAGACTGGCCTGTGCTATCAAAAGACTGCCAGGACACTACAACTCAGGACAGCATTAGCCTCACAACTTGCAAAGCCAGCAACATTTTTAGAACTTATTGTTTTGAAGCTAAAAAAAAAAAGGTTAGTAGCCATAATTTGAATTTTTTTAGTCACAGGATGGAATGGGGGATAGGGAGGTACAGACAGTGTGCTAGCTAGTTTTATAGCAACTTGACACAAGGAGCTTAATTTGAAAAGAGGAAACCTCAGATGAGAGACTGCTCCCCATTCTGTGGAGCTGTGGGCAAGCCCTTGGGGCATTTTCTTAATTGATGATTGATGTGGGTGGTACCACCCATGAGCTGGTGCAGTTAAAAAAAGCAGGCTAGGTAAGCCATGAAGAGCAAACCAATAAACATCACTCCTCCATGGCCTCTTCATCTGTTCCTGCCTTGAGTTTTTGCCCTGAATTCCCTGGATGATGGACTGCACCCTGAAGGATTAAATAAGCCCTTACTCCTCAAGTTGCTTTTGGTTATGGTGTTTTATCAAAGCAATAGAAATACTGACTAAGACAGAAATTGGTATGAAAGAGCTTATTGCTGCAACAGTCCTGACCATGTTTTAAGGATTGCGGAAGGGCTTTAGAACTTTGGACTGGGAATGCTGTGGCGTATTCAGGGCTGTATTTTTAATGTTCTGTTGTGGGAACTTGGAAGATAAGAACACAGAGAGCTGCAGATGATGAAACCCTGGTCTGGGAAGTTTCAGAGGGAAGTAAAGCCTCTATCCAGGCTATCTGAATGAAACCTTGGTCTTACTGGGACAACCAATGCTTGTCAGCTGTCCATGCAGACACATCTACAGCTGTTCTTGCTGCAACCACTTCAAACTGAGTTGTGTGCTTGGTGTTTAAACATAACTAGCTGGTATATTCGATTTTTAAAAATTATACCAGCATTCATCCTTAAAACAAGCATCAGCTATGCTGCAACCATAGAAACATATAAACTCTGAGTAAATGGAAAAATTAATGAAGCAAATATCAATTATACAGGGTTAGTCCCAGTCTCATTTCCAGGGCTTTATGGGAACTGAAAGATAATACCCAGAAGCACATGAGGCTCTGAACACTTTGTTACGGAGAATGTGAAACAGATTTCACCAGCCAAAAAACTAGGGCAGAAGGAATCCCCACACAGATGTGATGGACCATGCTACCGTGATCTTGATTCTATCTGGTTCAATACTGATAAGATATTATTAGAAGATCAGAGAAGTTAACAACTGGTGTCGGTGACTTGAAAACATTTTTTTAAGAAATGCTGCACAGTAGGGCCAAGAAGACATGAGCAAAGCCCTTGCCATGTAAGACCTGACTTCAGTCAGTCCTGCAAATTAAGGCAGAAGGAGAAAACTGACTCCATAAATTGTCTTCTGACCTCCACAAACATGGCACTCACACCTCCACCCACCCCCACTTCTCTCTCTCTCTCACACACACACACATACACACACACACACAAATAATAATAATAATAATAAATAAGCTTGAAAGAAATTCTGCACAGTATAAAACAATATGCCATAGAGGAAAATGGCTGCATCTGAAAAGCATTGATGAGTACACAAGAATAGTGCATGATTTGAAAAAATAAAACTATGTATATATAAATCTAAAGAAATTGCTTCAATAAATGCAGAGTGAGAATTTCAGGGAGAACTGTGCTCTTCTTTCTTGGTATATAGAGCAAAGATGCATCTTACAACTGTGTGCCTCTCAAAGTTGACGAAACCCAGTAACAAGGGTGTCACCTGAAGGGCAGGCACACTGTAATCTCCAGGTTACACCTCTAACAAATTTAGCAACAATGATACTCTTGATGGTGTTAGATGGTGCTAGTGTTTGAACTTCTGATTCCATGGTTTTCCTTAGACTGCAAAGAGGATGCAGGGCTAAGTTCATCATTTTCTCTTCCTAGGCTTTCATGACAGGATTTGCTGATGGGGGCACTGTTGGCCTCGGGGTGGGACATTCCATCTTCACTGGGACTATGTGACATGCTGTTGAATAACTCAGCTTAGAGACATTCAGAGAAGATGGAAGGTTAGGCAGGTATCTTTGCAGAGGAGGGACATGACAGGCATGGGCAAGATGGACCAGGATTGTGGCAGGAAGCAGCAGTAGCAGTTGGACAACTAGAGACAGAGTGAGACAAGGGGCGAAGATTCAGAGCCTAAAGAGGGAGTGCACATAGCAATGGGCACAGAGTGTTAGAACCAAGGAATGGCAGGGTTGTAGGACCACTGGTATTCCTTTGGCCTGGCTGGGAGGGCTAACAAGGGCTTCCATGTGGAAGGTGGGAAGGCAAAGAGAGAATGACTCCAAACTGAGGCATCCATGGATACCTGATGCATACTGAGAATGGAGGCCAAGTGTGTGCACACACACACACAATTGCTCATGCACACAAACACTTACTCCCCTTGCTGCCACTGAGATACTTCAGTGAGTCCCAGATCTTGCTTCTCAGTGCCACTAAAAGGACCCGAAGCTTCTAGACACAGCAACTCCAGGGCAGAGACAGGAAGTACAAGAGGCTCCTGAGTCTACAGCTCAGCAGCAAAGAGCTCGCCTGGCTCTGAAGGCCCTGGGTAAGATTCCCAGTACTGGAAAAAGGAAGAAGGAGAGAAGGGCAAGCAAGCTTAAAAATCTTGTTTTGTCAGTGAGTAAAGAAATGGTCAAAGATAATAGGTGCACAGAGGGTAACTTTAAAAGTATTCCACTAGCCATGTCTGGGGGCCACTACAGCATTAAAATAGGCATAACAAAATGGATTATAATCTATTACATGCCATAGAAAACAATGAGTTCATGATTATAAAATCACTTGAATAAACAAATGGAGAGAGGAGGCGTCTCCCCCACATACTAGAGGGCCAAATGATAAACAGAAAGGAAAAGGACACTGGAGAATTGCCAGTTAGCAACCATCATGGTAATCATTCATCCAGGACACATTAATGAATGTTAAAACCAGAGGCAGAAGGTTAAATAAGAAACAGGGCATTTATGTAATCTCAAACCACACACACACACACACACACACACACACACACCAAACAACAACAACAACAAAAACCAGTGAATTCAAAATTGGCCAAAGAATGTGAAAAGATACTTTCTCAAAGAAGATACTCAAATGCCCAATGGAAACATGCAAATATGTTCAACAATCTCTAATCACTAGGGAAAACCCCAAGTATGACAAGGAACCAACCCACACCCATTAGCATGTTGCTGTCATGACAGGGAAAAAGAAAAGAAGGAAAGAAGACAGAAAGAGAAAGAATGAGGGGAAGGAAGAGAGAAAGAAGGAGGGAGAGAAATGCAGAAAGAAATGGAAGCCCTGTGGGGGAGGAGGAGAGATGTAAAACGGCACAGCTGGGGAGGAGGAACAAACCACAACCACTCCTCAAAACATTTCAAAACAGCATCACCACATAATCCTGCAGCTCAGCTCCTGGGTAGATACTCAGAATCAGTCTCAGAGAGAGAGAGAGAGACTTGAAAACAGCTAAAGCACAAGAGAAATCCAAGCATCCACAACAGGCAGATGAGAATTCACAGGCACAGCAGGATCCTATGTGGTCCTAACCAGGAGGAAATCCTGACTTACACATGGGACAGCAAACAAAATAAGGAGTGAGGTATTGAAAAATCAACATTGGCAGCTGGACCCAGGGGAGTCAGAAAATGGAACTTACTGTTTAATGGGTATAGAGTTCAGTTTGCAACATAAAAACTGTTCTGGAGGTGGTAGAAGCTATTGCACAACAAAAATGTGCCTGATGCCATTGAACTGTGTGTTTAAGGATGGTTAACGTACTTTTGAAATAATTCACTTAACATAATTACAATGGGAAAGAACAGTTCCATGATAGAGCAATCTCGGTGTTACTCCTGAGTCCAGTGACCTGTGATTGACATCACCAGCCACAGATTGGAACCCCGTATCTTCCTGGTGGATTTGGATATGACGAACATAGAAATGAATATTACCAGAACTGAATAGTTCAAATCAAATCATGCCAGAATTTCAGACAAATCCAAAGGGCAGGACAGTCACCATAAGTGTGCTGGTGTGTGTTCTATGGCCAGCTTCCCAGAAAGGAAACTTTTTTAAAAACCTGATTGGTAACATTTCTATAGTGTAAATAATCCCATGATTGTCATAGGCTGCTTGTAAAATTCATAAACATTGAGCCATCATCTCTTTGTATATGGCAAGAGACTATGGCATATTGGCTGGTACAGGATAAGTATCTGTACTTCCCTACAGTGTCAGTGAACTTCAATGACAGACTGGGGAAATATTTCAAGTAGAAGTGGACTGACAAGTCCAACATGAAATGTAACTCATGTTCTTTAGAGCACCTTTGCTATAAAGGATATGGTAGAGACAAACCTCCGCACTCCATGGTGGTCTGCGGATTGCAGAGCAAGAATCCATTAGCATTCCTGCAGTGGATTGGATGGTGCCCCTGGAAATACTTTTCCTAAATGTCTTGTCCATATCCTATAGACAAAATCTTGTTTAGAAGGATCTTTACAGGTTTAATTGAATGAAGGCTCTTGAGCTGGAATCACCCTGGATTACCCACTCGAGTACTAAGTCCAACAATAAGCACCCCATGAGAGACACTGGACCAAAGATGGAAGGAAGAGAGGCCATTCGAACATACAGTCACAGACTAGAGCAGGGGTTCCATCAGCAATGCTGGCATCCATGAAGACTCCTCTCTTGGAGCTTTTGAAGAGAGCCTGGTTCTCCCAACTCATTGGTATCACACATCTCCGGCCCACAACTGTGAGAATAAGTCTCTGCTATCTTAAACTACCCACCTTGTTACTAACTGTTCCAGAAGCCCCAAGAGTTGAATGGATGGCTTCCTTGTCCTGCTCAGAGTGTGACCAAGCAGATTAATGTCCCTCTGTGGAAGGAATGGACACTGGAGTATTCAGAATGGCGGGACATGGCATTAGCCCTGATCTCAGTTACGGGGATTACTCTCAAAAGGCTCCCAGAGGCCATGTGTGGAGATGCACGCCTGCCATCCCAGCACCTGGGAGGAAGGAAGGGGGATCAGGAGTTCAAGAGATCACCCCAGTACATAATAGTTTGAGGCCAGCCTGAAGTATACGGGAGCTTGTCTAAAAGGGCGTGGAGGAGGAATAATTCTCATGTGCACACTCTTTCAATTTTGCTAAAAGTCTGAAATTATTTCAAAAGAAAAAAGGATTCGCCCTAGGAACCCAGACATAGGGGGGTAAATTCTTTGGGGGCTTCCTGTGGCATACTCCCCTCTCCCAGTGGTTTCCAGGTGTGCTTTGCTCTGTCCTCTCTGTCCTCAGCTTCCTCGCTGAATTCTCAAATGATTTCCATTTCAAAGGCACATTTTCAACTGTTTTAATTGAATACTCCAAAAAAAAAAAAAAAAAAAAAAACCAACCAACCAACCAAAGCAACCTAGACTAAAAAGCTGCACTCCAGCCTTTTCTTCAGACTTTTAGAGGGAACCAGGCAAAGGAACTGCATCACGGGTTGGATAAGTTCCTGCTTGAAGTCTACCATGCTTCCATGGCCTGAGCTATAAACCCTCCTAGACCCTGACTCCAAGCCTCCCTTTGACCTCTGGTGTTCAGCTAACAAGCCTGTGTGCACAGCCTGCCTGCCAACTCGCCAGCTCGCCAGCTCGCCAGCTCTGGCTACTCTGCAGTGGCTGGAACACAGTGTTTTGGGGATAGCTCTAATCGCACATTCTGTCCCATTTACAGATCACATTTGCATTCAGACATGTCATACTCCTTGTCCTATATTTTGCTTTAGAAAATAGAGTCACTACAGCTCTATCTGTGTCTAAACCTTCCTGGAAGAGAATCAACTGCATATATGTTCTGCTTCTGTGCCTGCTTCTGGGTTAACTAGATATCGACCTTGAGTTTCACACCAGCTTCTCAGCACCTTGCAGTTACAACTGCTCCAAGCCTATCAGGACAATCTCTTTACAAATTACCTCTGTTAATGAGGTTCTGATCCTGGCAGGTGTTTGACTGGCAGTTACACAAGTAGCTTCTACAGGGTGTCATTTGGAGCAAGGTGACCCTTTCCTCTCCTGCCCACCCAACCTTGTTCCCTGGGAACCTGTCCTTCCCAGAACACACATGTGACTTGGTGACTCTGACATGATTTAACCATTTTCTTCCTGCTTCCTGTCTCAAGAATGCTCTCACTTGGCTAGTTAAAATGTCAAGATGTACAACTTAACTTTAGCGAAAGACTTTCCCACACAATGCTAATCAGTGTATGTGACAAAACTTCCAAATTTGCATCTAGTAACATATTACAATGTTTCAGAAAGCTGGGAAGGGCAAACTCCTTTGAAAATCCAGGTTCTTTCATTTTCTTTCGAAAGAGGTCCTGTGTGACCCATGAAAGTCTTGCACTTGCAATGTAGCTGAGGAGCACCTTGAGACCCTGTCCTCCTGATTTACTTCCAGAGTGTTGGGATCGCATGTATGCTGCCATGTGTGGTTTATGTGGTGTGACATGTGGGAAAATATTTACAAATAGTTCCTGGGATAGGAAACAGACTTTAATTAAATGCCCAAGATTGTGTTGGAATATGCTGGGGACCAGGAGGTTGTCTTCTTTTTCCTGCTTTTGTGATCTACCCCAGATTTTCTTCTTTTATGGGCCTCTGGCTCACAATCATTAACAGCAATTCCTAAATCAAGAATCTCTGGGGAAAAAAACTGAAGCTCTGAAAATCAAGCATTCCTCTCTGTAATTAAGCTGACCTGAAGTGAGGCTTTTTATCTTTCTAAGTGCAGAACTAATAACTTTGGCTTCCCAGGTGTTTCTAACCTCCGGGGGGGGGGGGGGGTTGACATTGCTCACTCTCCTCCCTTGCTTTTTTTCCTGTGCTCCAGCTGCCCTGACTTTACCCTTGCTTAATAATTCTGTATTTTTTAATGTATTTAAAAGCACCTTATAACACATGCGATGGTAAATGTTAGTTGTTATATTGACAGGATCAAGAATTACCTGGGAGATGAGCCTCTAGGCATGTCTGTGTGATACCAATCATATTGGGTTGTGAGTGGGAAATTCCCTAGCAGTGTATTCTAGACTGCTTATCAGATATCCTGCCTATAAGACATTTACATTGCAATTCATAACAGTAGCAAAATTACAGTTATGATGTAGCAAAGAAATAGTTTCCTGGTTGGGGTCCTCCGCAGCATTAGGAACCATTAGGTTGAAAACCACTGGACTGGACCGTGATGTCATCATGCTTGTGGTAACTGATTTGTTACAGTGCACTGAGAAGCAAATCTAAAGGGCTGAGTCACAAGCCTGTCTATGGAAACCTTCGTCTGTCAGTCTGAAAGTAAAAAACAATACTGTAGTCATAAAGTTTGCCTATCCAGAGCTTAAACATCAGATCAAAGAGACTTTTACCAATACTGTGGGGCTGGACTTGGATTTGACACACAATTCCTGGAAAATATGAATATAAAAAAGCAGAAGCCCAACAATGACAATAATAGCAATAAAAGACAAATAGAGGCAGCTGCAGCAGAGGATATGTAATCGAGTGTAAGAGTGTGGGCCACTAGAAACAGATCTGAATCATGTTGTTTTTCTCACCGACCTTTCAACCTTGAGTAATTATTCAGCCTTTGAACTTTAAAATGAGATGTACAACAAGCTTTAAGGAAAGTTGGCACCTGTTTAAGCTCAGCTTCTGTGGCCCCCTGCTCCACATCCCTGCCTTCTACAAGAGCGGCAGCCTCAGCTGCTACCCTTCTCTGGGTGGTGCCTGGAGGTGGATCTCTCAGCCTTATGGAACCTTTTCGCTCAGAACCAAGCGGCAGTAATTGGAATCCTTTTGGTATCTATTTCAATTTCTTGAGAGAGGCCGTGGCATGAGTTCAAGCTGGTATGTCCCCTGCCTGTGGGCTGGACAGCCTTCTAAGGCTAGAAGAGGGGTCTCCTTGAACAATGTGCATGCAAAAGGGGCAAGGTGGGTGTTTCCAGCACCTGGCAGTTTTTCAAGTTTTACATCAGTCCTCCTGTCCTTCCTTTCACTGTGTGTGCCTGTTTTCCTGAATTGTCTCCTGAGATGAGAATTCTCTCACCCTTCTCTAACTGGACACTTTACTTCCCACACTATAATTTGAGTTCATTTATTAGAGTGACTTTTTTTGTTCCCCTAAGTAATTAGCTATTTGTTCCAACATGTCTTTTTGAATGGCTCATACATTTTTTTGGAGACTTGAATACTAATTCTGTTGACAACAACCGCATTCTCCAGATGAGTCAGAGTCCATGCTAAGTGTATTACATGGTCATTTCAGCTCAATAATGGTGTTACCGACAAATTGTAGCTAAGCAATACCATACTTGGAATTTATACCCAAGCCACCTTCTCTTAAAGCTCATATTTTAAACATATACTATTCCTGTGAATATTCCGGATCTATTTTTTTCTTAAACATTTAGGAAAATTATTGACAGAATTGAAGTTCTGATGTAGGGCAGGCTTCGCAGCTGATGCATTTCCGGCTGTGTCCCCATGATCCTCTTGGCCTCGCTTGCCTCCCTGTGTGTTTCCCCCTCTGAGGACAAGGAGCTAGCTGTAGCAATTCTAACTCAATATAAATTCACAGAGTGCCCATCGGGAAAGAAAGAGGGCCTCCCGAAACCCCAGAAGGGTCACCCTCCAGAAACCCTAGAAGGGAAAAGAACTCTCTTGAGACACACCAACAGGTTCCCTTCTCTCATTAATCCAAACTGCTCATTCCTGTAGTGGTCCTGAGTTTAAAAAAATGGAGCTGCAGCAGTGCTAGGCTTCTTCTCTCAGATGGTCCAGCTGTCAGGTGTTGAAAGTTACCATTCTATTGCTGTTAAGAGACACCACTACCAACATGACTCTTCTCAAGGAAGCATTTAATTAGGAGCTTGCTTACAGCGTCAGATGTTAGCCCACTATCATCAGTGTGGGGAGCAGGCAGGCATAGTACTGAAGAAGTAGCTGAGAGCTTGACATCTTGATCCTCAGGCAAGCAGGCAGGGGGTAGGGATGGGGGGGGGGAATGGGGCTGGCCTGAGATTTTGAAAGCCCACCCCATGTGACACACCTACTTCAAGGCCACACCTCCTAATCCTTCCAAGCATTTTACCAACCTGGGACCAAGTATGCAAATATATGAGCCTAGGAGTCTCATTCACTCTACCACACCTCCAAATATTTAATTTCTATCCGTTCAGAGATGCAATTCCGTAGGATAGCTTAGAATCAGGAGGGACTGGAGGCTCAGCGGGTAAAAAGGCCCCTCCTCCTAGTCAAGCCCTGCTCTAAGGCCAAAGTAGATCCTTATCAACAAACTTCTTTAATCTATCATTTAGGGAAAATGGCCCAGCCTCTGGTTGCTTCCTACTCTGCAAGCAAGTTTGCTCTGGATGGGTTCTTTTCCACCATTAGAAAAGAGCACGTAATGACCAAGGTCAACGTATCCATCACCCTCTGTGTCCTTGGCCTCATAGACACAGGTAAGGAAAAGAAGATGAAATAAGTGGCTCTAAGTTGGTCTGTCAGCGTGAAAAAGGAGGGTCCTGTCTCCCTGAGAGTACCTTCCTTTTCAGCAGCAACACATTAGAGACCAGAGCTGGAAGTGTCAGCCCCATCACTCAATGAGGCACTTCTGTCACTGGTGGAGTCTAGCCAATCTTGATCCTCCTTTCTGTTGTTTCCATTCTCAGGGTATATTGAACTCTGAGCTCCTTATGCCCATGTGAACTGCCTATGACCACTGCTACTCTATAAATGATACCCAACACCTGTGTACTTTTCTTACTGGACACAACAGTGATGAGAAGTTGATTGCAGGGACTCCTCAATGTGATACACTGAGAAGGATGTACATCTAACTTATGTTCCTTAGAAACAGTAATCGGTAGTCTTCAAAGAGTCAAGGCCATGAGAAACAAGAAAAGAACCTTCACAGACTAATGAATAAATAGGAGAAATTAGTACTGAGTGTGCTCTTGGACACCATCCAGGGGACACTAGTAAACAAACAAGCAAACAAACAAAAACAGCCAGTGTGATTGTGCTGCATCTATGGTGCCCATTTCTGGCATTGCACAGGGTTATGCATGATGAGATGATTCATGAAAGGTGAGGGGTGAAAGGTGAGGGTGAAAGGTGAGGAGTGAAAGGTGACAGAGTGTACAGCATTTACACATTTATCTAAAACACACATCTAGGACTGTGAGAAATGTTTGTTTAAGGAGTAGCTGAGGATCTGGGGTGGCTCAGCTGTTAAACTGCTCATCTAGTACTCATGTGGCCCTGGGTTCAATTCCTAGCACCACATAAACTATGTAAGGCAGAACACACCTGTTATCTCAGCACTCAGAAAGTAGATACAGAAGGACCAGAAGTTCAGAGTCATTCTTAACTATAGATTGAGTTTGAGGCCAGCCTGGGATACATAAGACCTTGTTTTATTGTTTGTTTGTTTGTTTGTTTGTTTTTAAAAAAAGGAGTAACCAAGTAGTGATTATAGAACAAACTGGAAGTCAAGCGACATGGAGATGAAGGAGGAGATGGTGCATCTGAAGGATGTGACCCACAGGAAGAGACAGCATAATTGCCAGCAGCCCCTTCTCTGTGACAGTGGTCAGGGCTGAGAGGGACCCAAAGCCTGGTTCTACTTTGCCTTCTATAAAGCAGTGGGTCATTGTCAAAACACATTCTCCTTTGCCATCTGCACGTTATTTAGCCCTCGTTCTGCACTCCCATGTTAATGTGTCACCCTAACCAAAACACCCAGGGAACATTTGGACCCTAAGCTGTCACCTCCACTGCCCCACAGATCCCCATCCATGGAGACCTCTGCCAGCCAGTCTTCCTTTGTCAACACTGGACATATACAGTTGTCTAAAGGTCCTCAGAGGGACTGTGGGACTCAGACATGAGCACACCATGCCTGACACATAGAGGTTTATGAGTCTCTGTCACGAGAGCTCTGCTAACCCCTGGATTAACTCATTTTTTCCTGTGGCCTGCAGAAACAGCTTTGAAGGAGACCTCTGGGATAATTCTCACCCCAGCTTCTCCTAAGGAGGAGTGTGCCCTGGAGATCATCAAAGGCACAGCTCTGCGCAAAGATGAGGTATACTACGACAGTTCGTCTTTGACTCCAATCCTGCTTGGGAACCCCGGAAGGAAGATCATGGAATTTCTTTCATTACAATTGTATAATATGGACATGTTTGTAAGCAACTAGGAACTCCTGAGGCCTAGTAAGGGGTCTTGAACAGTCCTGCCTGATATTTCTGTGAGCCCTACCCACAAAAGCATTTTTCCAGAGATACACAAATTTTGGGGTACACCTCATCTTGAGAAATTCTTGCAACACTTGCACAGTGAAAACATAATTGTAATTAATGTCACAAACCACTTTGGAGCCTGCAGTTGTGAACTTGATTGTAACTATGGATATAAATACACAGTAGTTGTATCAGCTTTACCTCATACAGAATGAAACAATGATGCCTAATGTAATGTTAAGTATAATAAAGGTAATATCAACTTTGTAAATGCAAAACTAGCAACTATGAATTGAGTTTATTCAACATGCTTCCTTTAAAACCATAATCCAAACAAATGGAAATTTCCCACGTTCATTTCTTGTGTTGTGGACTTGGACTGTTTATGAGTTAGAGAAATGGTGTCATCCTTCTTTTGGTAAGCACCCTGTCTTCACTGTCTCTGTGTATTTCAGATGTTCCTCACACCTCCACATGTTGCTCATTTGGGCATAAACCACTGAGGCAACTCAGGAAGCTAAAGTTCATGGGAATACAAGTCACAGACTTAGCCTGCTCTATGCTGCTTAACCTAACAGCTCCTAGAGTTCACTGGGCACCTGTGCACAGCATGGGTATGCTCAAGTGAGTATACAAAGTATGGAGTGGAGAGACTGTAGCTCAGATCCTGTCATTCATTTGACAAAACTTCACCAAATAATTGCTGAGCATCATGTGTCTACAGTTCAGTGGGAAACACCAGCCATATGACCATTCCACAAAGCCCTTGAGTGGTCAGGCCACAGCAGGTAAGAGATGGCACCTCTTGGTGGATAATTTCTGTGGCATTTAATAAAATGGGCCAATAGGACATGGGGTTGGCTGGCTGGTTAAAAGTGCTTACCACTTCTACCATACAACCTTAGCCTAATACCCCAAAACTATAAAAGGAAGAGGAAACTTCAAAAGTTGTTCTCAGGGCGGCGGTGTTGGCACACTCCTTTAATCCCAGCACTTGGAAGGCAGAGGCAGGTAGAGCTCTGAGTTCAAGGACAGCCTGGTCTACAGAGCAAGTTTCAGGGAGACCAGGGGCTAGTGTGTGTGTGTGTGTGTGTGTGTGTGTGTGTGTGTGTGTGTGTGTGTTTGCAGGCACACACATACACACAACTTTTTAGATTTAATGGTTTTAAAGGGTATAGCTTACAAAGGCATAAGCCAGAAGTGTGGAAGTCCAAACAACTGTGCAATGTCTGCAGTCAGCTCCAACTCCTTCCACACACAGGCCTGTAGAAACAGGAGGACAGAAGTGTGCCCCAGGGATAGAAAGACTGGAGTATGCCACATGACAGGAGCTGTAACAGACCCTGGAGGAAGCAGTCACCTGCTCAGGTCCTCAGGGAGAGCTGGGAGAACCAACACATGATTTCCCTCCTTCCTCTCCCTGTCACCCCTGGACTGTGCTTCCCATTTGTAGAAGAGACAAAGGAGTAGACTGTTGTAGGACATTCAGGTCAGCCTTCCTGAGCACTGAGCAGGGCGGTGAATAATGTGAAGTGCTGGGGGAGGAACTGGACATAGACTCTCAGGAAAATCCAACTCTCCCAAACAGGGGCTTCCCTGATAAGGATGCTGGAATCTGGAAGCTTGGGGGGAATTCCATTCTCCTACCTCCAAATCCCAATGCCTAAGCAGAACAATATTTCAGAACATATCAAAAGTCAGGGGTGGCTGCCATCTGAACTCCCAGGACACGAGGACATGAGTGATGGTGAGTTGGAAGTCAGCTTGAGCTACACAGTAAGAACGAACGTGTGCCAAATTTAAAAGAAGATGTAGATGAGGAAGAGGAGGAGGGGGATGGGGAGAGGAGGTGGGGAAACCGACTAAGCCTGCCAGCCCCAATGACAGGGAGATGAGAGGATGCTTATGGCTGGTCTCTTCCTAGAGGAAGCCCTGTCTGTGCAGGTCAGCAGGAAGGCTCCAACTGCACCTGTGTATGAAGAAGTAGACTAATATGAGGTCTGGGTCCTGACGAGGTCAAGTACCAATCCTCAAGCACAAACCGCCTACAGCAGCACACTATAGCCTCACGTTGTGTATAATATGTTTTAATTATATTCACCCCTGATCTCCTTCCTCTTCCTGACTACCCCTTTATGTTTTCATATCCTCTCTCTCTCTCTCTCTCTCTCTCTCTCTCTCTCTCGTGAACTTTTTGTGAGTTTCATCAGAGTTGCCTACAGAACTGTGAGGAAGAGGTGATTCACAAGAGCATGTACGTCTTACTGGTTATCCCACTTCAACTGTTCCACTTAAAAAAAATGTTTCCTCCTCTCTTATCAGCCATTAGGAATGGTGGAGCCCCATAAGCCTTTCCTCCTTCCATGGCTGAATGCTGTCAGGCCCAGTCTCAAGCATTTCTCATGTAGGAAATGGCAGCTGCTACGAATTCAAGAGTATCACGGCATGTCACCACTGAGAGACAGCATTTTACAACATTCCAGGCCATGCTATGGCTCTTACAATCTTTCTACCTTCTCTTCACTGATATTTCCTGGGCCCAGGAGCAGTGACACAGACTCTTGTGTCAGCATTTTGGCCAGTTCTGAGTCTCTGCAGTATTGAATCGGCAGCAGCACGGATCTGTGAGGGTAAACATGCTATTTAAAAGGTGATCCAATAGGTGCCTTGTATCCACTCAGCAAAACAGCAGCTGTCAATTCCCCACTAGGACCTGCGACCTCCTCAGACACCGGCCTTTGACAAGTTAACAGAATGAGACATCATGAATTCCCACCTGTGGGGTGGGCTCCAAATCCCATCAGAAAGGGATCGCTCACCCCAATAACAGAATTGACACCATTGCACCAATCAGACCAAGCTACTGATCCTCATAGAGAGGTGAGGATTCCCCTTCACAGTGAGGAGACAAGGCACAGAGATTCCTTCTCTTAACGATGAAGACAATACTGAGCTGAGACAGAATCTGCTTGGAGGTCTTTTCTTTTAAAAGCAATTTCTAGGTGTACCTATTTTATGTGCACGGGTGTTTTGCCTACATGTACATGTACATGTGCCCTCAGGGGCCAGAAGAGGATATTGGATTTCCTAAAACCAAAGTAACAAATGGTTGTGAGCCATTGTGTGTGTGCTGGGAATCATAGTTGTGAGCCATCATGTGTGCTGGGAATCATGGTTCTGAGCCATTCTGTCTGTGCTGAGAATCAAACCTCTGCAAAAAAAAAAAAAAAGAAAGAAAGAAAGAAAGAAAGAAAGAAAGAAAGAAAAATAAGTGCTCTTCAGTTCCCCGAAAACTTTTATTATTTATTTTACTTTATGTGTAGGAGTATTTTGCCTACATGTATGTAGTAGACAATATTAAAAATCCTGGCCCAGGGTTTCTTTCCCATCTTTACTCATTTATGTTCCTGGATGAAAGACACACACAGCCTTTATATTTTTAAATATGCCTTAGGCAGCTGTCATGGTTTGTATATGCTTGGCCCAGGGAGTGGCACTATTTAGAGGTGTGGCCTTGCTGGAGTAGGTGTGGCCTTGTTGGAAGAAGTCTGTCACTGTGGTCATGGACTTTAATACCCTCATCCTAGCTACCTGGAAGCCAGTATTCTGCTAGTAGCCTTCAGATGAAGATGTAGAACTCTCAGATTCTCCTGGACCATGCCTACCCAGATGCCACCATGTTCCTGCCCTGATAATAATGGACTGAACCTCTGAACCTGTAAGCCAGCCCCAATTAAATGTTGTCCTTATAAGAGCTGCCTTGGTCATGGTGTCTGTTCACAGCAGTAAAACCCTAACTAAGACTGAAGCACTAGAGATGAGCAGCTGTCTACCCTCCATGCTGTTAGAATCCATTCCCCTATCCATAACACCGGTTTATTACTTATTATTCACTATGTTTCATCTAGGCTGTTCTTAGCTCCAATTGGCCAGTCCACAGAGCCATGTTCTCTGTATTCCTACCCCATGACGGCTCTCTCTCTCTCTCTCCTGCACATTCTTCTTCCATGAAAGTTTCTTCTTCTTCTCTCTCCTTTCCTTGTGGTTCCTCTCTCTAAGCCCATGAAAACTCAACCCCACCTATGTCTCTTCTGCCCAGCTATTGGCTGTTGGCATCTTTATTCACTAATCAGAATTAACTTGGGAGCAGGGTCCCAGAGGCTATGCGCAGACTCCAGGTAAGTGGAGCAGAGAGTGGGAAAGAGGACTTGACATTTTCTGGACATGACATGGTTACTTCCCTCATTGACTCTTGGTGGCAGCAGCTGTCTGCACGAGGCCTTCACAGGACTGGGCCTATCAACACTCAGGCATCATACAGGATGGGTCATAGGGGAACAATTGGCTGCTGATGGCTGCTGAGGGGGGACAGATAACTGTCTTTAGTGGTGTAGCTTACTTCTGAGTACACCATGCTCAAGTTCAGGGCTCCACACCCATGCCATGCCCATGCGGGCAACCTTGATTAAACTCAGTGGTTGACAAAAATCATAAAAGGTCATGAAAATGGGAGGTAGGCCTGTTGGGAGAAGAGGGACTGGTAAAGAGCTGAAGAGGGATAAGAGGGGGTTAGGGTGTAATCAAAATGCATGTGTGTGTGTGTGAAAATGTCAAAGAATAAAGTTCGTTAATGACCTAAAACTTTGACTGCCCTGTGCTCACCAATCCCAATCTACTGTATTGTGATCTTATCTAAGACCACAAGATCTTATCTTATCTTATCCTATCTTGGCCTGGGCAAGCAACACATCAGCGGGTTGATGGCTAGTCACTTAGAGAACTGGTAGCCTATAGGCCATTCCCAGGAGGTGGCAGTTGTCTTCTCCTTCTCCCTCTTCCTCTTCTTCTTCCTTCTCCTCTTCTTCCTCCTTTTCTTATTCCTCCTCTTCCTCCTCCTCCTCCTCCTTCTTCCTCTTCTTCTTCCGGCAGGTTCTCGAGGCCATGATAGCCTCAAACTAGCTATATATCTAAAGATGACAATGAATTTCTGATCCTGCCTCCACCACCATGCACCACCATGTCTTGTATGGGGGGGTGCTGAGGATCAAACCCATGGCCTCCTGCATGTCAGACAAGCTTCTACCGAATGAACTATATAACCCAACACCTGAGAAGTCCTCTTCAGAGTCTTCACTCGGTTCTTAATCTGCTTCCCAGCCCTTTAGCTATCAGCCCTGTCTCTCAGCATGGGTGTGACAGCTTCATCAGTACTATCCCACGAAAGCCCTTGTCACAGGATAGGTGCTGCTTGAAGGGACCTGTCCTTCCTAGTTTGTGTTACCACAGGGACCTGTATGTGAAGATGCCAGCTTGCACTCCCACATCACACATGAAACCCCGATGTTTATCACTTACCTCTCACCTACATTGGTGTAAATGCTCAGCCTCACATTGTGGCCTCTAAAATTAATCTGTTTCCCATTGAAAAATATCAGTGAGCAACACAGCATCTTATTATTTCAGAGAAAAGGAAAGGTGAGGCTCACATTGGCTGCTTGTGTGAGACATAGGAAGATGATCTCGGGGGCCACTGTGCTGCCTCCTGATCCCACCTCTCAGAGTCCAGCCTCCCTTTTCTTTTTCCCTCACTCACAGTTAGTGATGATTATACCTTGAGGCCAGCTGTATCTTTTAACAAAAAGTTTATTTGCACAAAGGAATTATTTTAACTATTAAGAAAATAACAGCTTCACTAAAGGTAACATTTGCTTGGAATAGGAGACCTTTGTGCTATGGAGTTTGAAGAGGAGCTAAGAGGTTAGCAGGCCCTCAGAGGTCTTTCCACAGTGCTGGCCCTTGAGTGAGTCTCCTTCCTTCTCATCAGCTCTCATCTCCCAGGATCAACTGTCCAGCTGCAAGCATTCCTGGGTTTGAGTTTTAATCGACATGACACAGCATAGGACAGAAAACAACTCTGGAAACTGGGTATGGTAGCACATGTTGGTAATCCTAGCCCTCAGGTGGGGGAAAGAGGATCAGGAGTTCAAGGCACTTCAGCTACATAAAGAATTCAAGGCCAGCTGGGCTATGGTGAGAACCTGTCTCAGAACGAGAGGAGAAGGAGGAGGAGGAGGAGGAGGAGGAGGAGGAGGAGGAGGAGGAGGAGGAAGGAGGAGGAGGAAGGAGAAGGAAGAAGAAGAAGAAGAAGAAGGAGGAGGAGGAGGAGGAGGAGGAGGAGGAGGAGGAGGAGGAGGAGGAGAAATAATAAAAGAAAAGAAGAGGAGGAGTTCAAGGAGGAGAAGCTGGAGGTAGAGGAGAGGAAGGAATCCCTCAGAATGGGAGAGGCTGTTCTGACACGCAGCTTCAGAAGTTCATACCCATAGCACCTGGCCCTTGATGTGGGGCTGTGGAGCATTATGGCACAAGCATGTTAGAGTGACGCTGCTCATCCAGTGTGAACGCACACATAAAAGAGGCAAGGGACAAGAGGGGCCCTTCAATCCAGGCACATACATCATCTCAACATTGGGCGGTTGAGGCCAGAGGGTCAAGAATTCAAGGTCATCCTCGGCTATACAGCAAGTTCAGCTTGGGCTACACATGACCCCGTCGCATGTACACAGAATGACCTGCTTCCTCCAACAGGGCCCCACCTACTCAAGATTCCAACACTTCCCAAAAAAGCATGAGCAGCTGAGGACAGGCTGTCAACACGAGCCTATGGGGGCATTTCATACTCAACTCATAACAAGCTGAGACTTATTACATAACAACCACAGGCACAGGGAGATGCAGCCAGAGCAGAACACAGTTCTTAGGATCCAAGCATGTTCGACACACAGCAGCTGCCGGCACATGCTGGGGGCCATGCTGGGTCTCAGCCTAGCTCCCTCTTCTGGGGTAGAAAGGAAGCCCGAGGGGTGTGACTCACAGCTTCCCACCTGCTTCTCACAAATGGCTATTTCTTCGGACTATGAGCCTAACCACCAACCTTTCCCTAGAGCTTCTGGGCCACTGTTCCCCTCAGCTTGATTGTTCTCGGCCACCGTCTCAGACCCACCCCAGCACAGCTGCTACATTTTGAATATGTTCCCCAAAGCCCATGAATTAGAACTGCCTCAAGTGTGGCATGGTTGTGCTCCTTCCTGTAATCCCAGAACTTAGGAGAGGAAGGAAGGAAGTGTGTAACTGTTGAGTGAGGCCAGTAAGGACAGGAGGACATCAGAAAGTCTGTGCCTTTGCAAATGGGTGTTGCCCTTAGCTCAGTTTGGGGTCCCTGGCAGAACCTCACACTCCCATACAGCCTAACCCCAAGCCTTCCCTTTTACCAAGAGTCTCACACATCATCAGCACATCCCTCAAAGGCCAGTTCACACGTGTTATATGCTGTGTGGGTCTCGGTAAGTATGTGACCTGTGTCCTCCACTACACCACCATGTGGGGCAGCTTCACCCATCCCAAATCCCGGTGCCCCACGAAGGCATGCCTTGCACACACACACACACACACACACACACACACACACACACACACAAAACCTGATCTTTTAACTTTGGAGATATTTTTCAAAAATGCCTTCTGAGCAAGTCACAGAAGTTAGCAGAGGATGAGTTTTAGGAAAGAAATGTATGTCTAAACTTTGCTACAATTAGAGCAAAGTATAAAATATTCTAAAGAGCTGAATATTACTACAGTGATATAAGACTAGACTATAGAGTCGAGTTCTCTCTGTCTAACAGAACAAGGTTGTTGGTTTTTTTTTTTAACTTTGATCTACTTTTAAAAAAAGTTTTGGTGGATGACTTTATAGTGAGACATGACCTAGGTTATTGACATAAATGTTTAGGTAAAACACAAAGTAAAGTTTACATAAAATTTACAGAAGTCTGACAGTCCTGAGGTTATACCGTTGGTCATATATGTTATCTTAAAAACCCTTTAGGTCAGGGCTGGAGAGACGGCTCAGCTGTTAAGAGCACTGACCAATGAGTTTATAAACAGATAAAGAGGAAGGGGGCATGTTCGATGGAGGTGTAGTCAGGTATAGGGGAAGGGGATGCCTCAGCGGGCCCTTCCCCCTGAGGGACCATAGTATAGTATAGAGTTTATTCAGGGCATGGGGAAGGGAGTCAAGAGGGTAGTTGTACTGGCTGGTTTTGTGTGTCAACTTGACACAAGCTGGAGTTATCACAGAGAAAGTTTTAGTTGAGAAAATGCCTCCATGAGATCCAGCGGTAAGGCATTTTCTCAATTAGTGATCACAGGGAGAGGGACCCTTGTGAGTGGTACCATCTGTGGGCTGGTATCTTGGGTTCTATAAGAAAGCAGGCCGAGCAAGCCAGGAGAGGCAAGCAAGCCAGTAAGCAGCATTCCTCCATGGCCTCTGCATCAGCTCCTGCTCCTTGACCTGCTTGAGTTCCAGTCCTGACTTCCTTTCATGATGAACAGCAATTGGAAGTGTAAGCCGAATAAACCCTTTCCTCCCCAACTTGCATCTTGGTCATGATGTTTGTGCAGGAATAGAAATCCTGACGAAGACAGTAGTAGAGGCAGAGAAAGGCAGAGAGAGAAGTAGAGGCCAGCCATGAACATGTGGAGAGAGAGGGGGGAAGGGAACGGGGAGAGAGTAGGAAGCAAGAAGGCAAGAGCAAGAGCAAGAGAGCAAGAGAGATAGGAGGGAGCAAGCAGCCCCTTTTACAGTGAGTCAGGCACACCTGGATGTTGCCAAGTAACTGTGGTGCAGAGCTTAGATAGAATGCTAACACTGACTGCTCTTCCAGAGATCCTGAGTTCAATTCCTACAACCACATGGAGGCTCACAACCATCTATAATGGGATCTGATACCCTCTTCAGGTGTGTCTGAAGACAGCACACTCATATAAACAAAATAAATAAATCTTAAAAAAACAAAACACACACACACAAAAAAAACTTTAGATCATGAAAACAACTATTTTCTTGTAGTTGCTGAAGATTCATCAAGAGTTCTGCTCGTGGTTATTCAGTCTTTTGTTGTCTAGTTTTGGTTTCTCTTGGAAACATCTACAATCAGATGCAAAAAAAAAAAACCATGCCAATAAATACTCTACTCTTTAAATATAGTTTTCTGGTAAAACCAGATTTATTTTATAAACATATTGATTTTCCTTTCATTGTCTTTGATAACAATTGGCATTACTGTAGGAAAAAAATTTTCTCTTGGTTCAAAATTATTCCCCCCACCCCAATAATCTTTTTATTGATTCTTTGTGATTTTCATATCATGCAACCCAGTTCTGCTCATCTGCCCATTCCTCATATCTGTCCTTTGCCTCATAACACTCCCCCCAAATAAAGCGCGTGCGTGCACACACACACACACACACACACACACACACACCATAGAAAATATCACAGAAGCTGCAGTATGTCACCATGTGTCCCAGGGTGTAGTCCTCTGCCCACACATCTTCACTTGTAAATGTTCATTGCAATGAGACATTGGTCTGGTTAGAGATCTCTGGCTTCTGTCACACCAGCAATACTGGATCCTCACAGGGATTCCTCCCAGTTCGCCTCTTGTTGCCCTGTGTTGTGGAGATCCTGTAGCTCTGGAACAGCAGGACTGGCCCTTTCACATGTCCCAACCATTCACAGCCTGTGAGGGGGAGGGCTAGCTCTCCCACTTACACCCTCAGGGCTGGCTCACCTGCGCCTTTGCCATCAGGGCCAGCTCTACTGTGTTGCCCAGATAAGGTGCAGGGCCCACACTCCTAAGTGATGCAGCTGGCGAGGGGCAGAGCCAGCTTACCTGCTCTCATGACCCTGGGGTCAGCTCTTCCGGCTACCTCCAGTGCTGACAGGTAAGGGGGTGGAGGAGTGGTGGGGCCAGCTCTTCCTTACATCCTCAAGGCCAGCTTACCCATACCCTCACCGCCAGGGTTAGCTCTACTATGCTGCTCAGGTGAGGTGCAGAGCCTGCTCTCCCAAGTACTATAGCCGGTAGGGGGTAGGGACAGCTCTTCTGCTCTCATGACCCCAGGGCCAGCTCTTCCAACTGCCACAGGTGGTGAGGGAAGAGAGGTGGGAGGTCATCACCCTACATCCACGACACTTCATGGCAGAAAAGCAGTGGGGCCAGTTTTCCCACGTTCTTGTCCTCGGGTCTGGCTTACCTGTGCCCCCAACATCAGGGTCAGCTCTGCTCTCCTGGCTGGTCAAGGTGCATGGCCTGCCCTCCCAAATGCTGTCTCCACTGAGAGATGAATCCAACTCTTCAGAGTACAGTAGCCAGTGAGGAGCAGGGACAGTTATGCACAGTCCCTGGACATCCATGTGATCCCCAGTGGCTTAGAACCAACCAAGATGTACCCATGTTCTTTAGTGGTAACAACACGGACCCCTGACACTGGCTATGCTGGCTGCATAGCCACATTTGGAAACACGGCCCTCAGAGGCAGCTCATACTGGGACCCCACCATGGTCCCAGGTAGCAGGGCTGGCCACTCACAGCAGGCTACTCCTATCCACCCTTGAGTCTCCAGTTCCATTTCTCTTCATAATGTTCAAGATTCTCTACCTCTCTTTCTCTCTCATCTGACCATCACTTACTCACACACTGTGGTGGCTCCTGCTGCAGGCTGGCCACATGGCTGGTAGGCCCCCAAGTGACATCCTCTGTCTACACAGCATAGAATGGTAGTAAGTGGGTGTCTTCTGCCCACCTATGCCTTGCACTGGAGGGCAGGTCTGTGGGTGGCATGGTGGTCTGCAGGTCTCTGCCCGTCTTCCTCCTCCCACACTGCACTGCCTAGATTTGATTTTATTTTATTTTTATGAGTCCTAAGCATAAAACAGCTTTACCACCAAGCCAGGCATCAAGCTAGGATGAATGAAGGTCTGGTATGTGCTCTACCCCTGGCTGATATAAGAACACCACCACCAACAAGTTGTCTCTTTGCCCATTGCCAGAGGGTAGGTATCAAAATTATTTTTATTTTGCATTTTTCTTTTTAAACTTTGCATCTGTTTTCTGTTTTTAAAAAGTCTGCTAAACTACAATTTCCCACAAAACAACTCAGCCTTAGCACTCAGGAGCTGAGCAGAGAAGAACTCTGTTGATCCAGTGTGGTTAAAAGGATTTGATGCTGACTCCATCAGTTATCCAACCTCACCCACCCACTCTACAACCCAGGACAGGTGCAACAGAGGAACAACAGACCCTCACAACAGGACAGAGGACAGCAATGTTTCCACAGAAAAATCTCAATCAAAAGTAAGGACCGTGAAAGGCACCAGAATCAACACAGAGTCATTTGTGTCAACTTGAACAACAAACAACAAAAGGTAAACAAACTGGAGAGAAACATGGGCTTGCACAGGTCACCACAAACTTGTATAAAATGTAATTCCTTGTAGGCCTCTGCCTAGCAACTTGGTTTAGCCCCAGACTGACACAGGTGAAAGTCAGGGGCACAGACCTCAGTCTTGCAGTGTGAGCAAACCTGAGAGCTACTACAACTCAAAGCTCTGGGATCCCTGCTAGCGACAAGAGGGAGGCAGACTCACAGAAGAACACACCAGTACTTCGTACTGACTCCGCCTGCGCAGGAGCCTTTACCAGGAAAGTCAGCTCCAACCGTGTATCTGACCAATGAGTGTACAATGTACACAAGGGGCTCTCTACCTGGGTAGAGAAGTAAGGGAGGCCGAGGGCAAACATGACAAGATTGGTCTGGTTTGTATGGCCTCCCATTATCTTCCTCTGCCTGGAAGGGGTGGTTTATCACCAGAACAGGTGATTTGCCTTTTGCACAGAAACTCTAACTAATGTTTAAAGAAAAGGCATGGGGCCAGGAGAGCACACAGTGACTCCACAGAAACTGAGAGTCAAAATAAACTCTCTGAGAGGGAGAGAGGGAGAAAAACACCAAGGTCAGGGAGTCTCCTACACCACCCCCAAGCCAGTTTCAAAGTGTGTTAACTGAGAGTCGGGTGCAGATACCATACGTCTGTCTACTTGCTTTTACTCTTTTGTGGGCAGAGGGCATTATGGGCAGGTACCATCACATCTGGTTTGGGCAGTGCTGGGGATGGACCTCTTGAATACTAGGCAAACATTCAGCCAATTAAACCACATCCTCAGCCAATATACAAATGGATTCTTAAACTGAGGATATGCCAAAAAGTCCTATAACCACCCACACGGTATTATAAATGACAGAGCAAACGATAGTATTCCTGAGTTCTGCTAGGTAACTGACTAGCATATTTCAAGGCTCTCTTGCTTGGATAACTTGCAGGAAACAGGTTCAAGAATGAACCCCAAGAGTACCACCACACCCAAAGCAGGAGGCCTTAACTACCAGGTCTATCACCAGCCTCCTGCTAGCAGACAGGGGCAGCAGCACCACCCAGTGGCTGCATACAGGTAGGCAGCATCATAACATATAGACCCTCTGGAAAGGCTCTACCCCAAATTCCAGCCAGAGCCCATGAAGAGATCAAGGTCTGTGGTTTACAACCAGATGGGGAGAGGAGGTGTCAGCTCCAATACCTTGATCTGCCCTGCTCCAGACACCCAGGAGATTGGCTTGGAGCTGTGGGAACTAATCCTGATCAATAGCAACCTTGTGGCACTCTCAGAAAGGCATTAGGCCTGGCAAAAGAATGAGGGAGAGAGTAGAGACAAGTTCTCTGCTAGGAGTAGCTGGCTTCTATCCAAAGCCAACCTTGAGAACAATTGGTCCTTGTGAATCTGTAGACACATCCCAGGCTACTTGCTCTGCTTCTGACTCTTTAAGGACATGGAATTGTGTTCCTCTGTCAGCATCCCTGTTTTAGTCAGGATTTTATTGCTGTGAAGAGACACCATGACCAAGGCAGTTCTTAGCTTACAGTTCCAGAGGTTCAGTCCGTTATCAAAATGATGGGAAACACGGTATCATCCGGGCAGACTCGGGGCTGGAGAAGGAGCTGAGAGTTCTACATCTTGATCCGAAGGCAGCCAGGAAGAGACTCTTTTTCCACAGTGTGGAGCTTGAGCATTAGGAGATGACCTCAAAGCCCACCTACACAGTGACACACTTCCTCCAACAAGGCCACACCTCCTAATAGTGCCACTTCCCATGGGTCAAGCACATTCAAACCACCACACTCCTCTACCCCATCTCCTCTGGTCAAAGCACTCTCCACTCCCATGGCCTACCCAACAGTTATTTGTGTATCTTTCTATCAAGATTCCCAAGCTTTACCTCATTTGACTCCTGCAAACACTTCATTAGGAGAAACTTGAAATCTAGAAATCTAGACACTAGGACACTAGAAATATCTTTTTCCCAATCATGTGGCACACATATTTTTAAAATCTTGGCTAGGGAGCGGGGGAGTGGCTCTGATGGTAGAGTACAAAGCCCTGGTTCCATCTCCCACACCACAGAAAATCTGCTGTGATGTGCACATCTTTAATCCCACTTTTGAGATAAGGGGAATCATAAACTCAATTCCTTGGGGATAGAGTGAATTTGACACTGGCCTGAGCCACATAAGATCCTGTCTAAATAAAAAGCAGGAAAAAAAAGTGGTTAGTTGTGTTAGATAAACTTTAAAAAATATGTTTTAAGTTTTGCCATCAATTCTATGAAGTGAGAGACTGTATGCTTATGAATCTTCCAGGTGATTGCTTTAAAATTCTCTTTTCTATCTGCTATGGATATACTTACAAAGTTGTATCAAGTAAATAGGAACCAAGCACACACACACACACACACACACACACACACACACACATCTATCTATCTATCTCTGTGTATGTACCATAATGAGACTAATTTCTTTATAAAGTAACTAAAATTAATTTTTAAAAAGGACATCAGACAAAATGCACTAGTTTCCTAGGGTAGCTCCTCCCCTGTCACAGAGTTAGAGATCTGAAGGAGGGTGATTCTCACTATGACTGTTAAGTCACAAACCAACAGTCCCAACTGCAGGTGTCACTATAGTGATGTTAAGTTTGACTGCTGTTTGCTTTTTTGGTTGGTTGGTTAGTTGGTTGGTTGGTTGGTTGGTTGGTTGGTTTCTTGAAACAGGATCTCATGAAGAGCAAGCTGGCCTTGAATTCCCTATGTAGCTAAGGAAGACCTTGAAATCTGGTCTTCCTTCCTCTACCTCCTGGACTCTTGGATCATAGGCCATGTGATGATCTCAGCTCATGTGGTGTCATAGACTGAAACCAGGACATCACGCATGTTGGGCAAGCACTACTAACCTACTATATTCCCCCAGCCCCTACTGAGGTGTACTGGTATCATTTTAGTAACACCCTAAGGTAGTTGGGCAGGATTTTAAAAATCTTTTAGGACCAAACGTGGTGGTGTACACCTACAATCTCATTGCTTGTCAGTACCAGAGTTTAGTTTAAGACCACTTCGAGCTACATGGGATTATCAAAAGAAATCTTTTCATGGTGCTATGTTATACTTTTTATAAAACTAGAGAAAGAGCGATTCTGAGTTCTTCCCAGCCAGTTTTCAGTGTGTCTACCTTCCCCCATTGGCTGACAGTGCAGTAGACATCCCCTGTGCTTTAGTTGGTCAGTTCAGAACATCTCCCCTCCATTGATACCCTTGACAGATTGTGCTGAATAAGAACAGATTTGAAAGGTGTATGTCAAAATGTAGAAAAGGCTCTGTGAAGGGAGGGACTCCCTCTGGAGTGGGGCACCATTTGTGACATAATTAAGATAGTTTAACCAGGGCTGGACCTCTCAGATAAATAGTGACCATGCTACTAAATAACCACTTTACTCTAGAGCCCAGGTCTCTAGAATCAGGCAGTACATAAGCAGCCACCTCTGCTGAGTCCTTGGGACTCTAAGCTGAAGCCACCAGTGAGGGTTCTGACCTTAAAAGTCATAGGAGTAAATGGCTCTTATGGGGCAAACAAGTAGAAGTATTTCATATCTTTGATTTCTAATTAAAGGATGACTTGCTAACTTGGTAATTTATACAAATATGTCCTTAAGTAAGTAATGCCATTTCCTTAGTCTCCAAGTACTGCTTGTTAGCTCACACTGCCTAGAAGAAGAGGTGGGAGCTTAGGCTGGGCCCTGAAAAGTTGGGACACTTTCCAGTGTAGAAAACAGCCCTTCGGGATGAGGGGAAATCTTAACTCATGAGTATCCTGTGCTTTTCTTCCTGGCCACAGAGGAGGGAAGAAAGACGCTGACCTGCTCTGAGAACTGACAGCAGTTTGTCCTGTGTTAGCTGGACGGCCTCCTTTGTCAGACTACCTTAACTTCACTTTTCTGTCAGTTACTACATGTGTGTGTATACATCCATCCATGATAAACCCCTCACCAGGCCTGAGGATAGATCTTGAAGAATGCTAAAATTAAAGTCTAGTGTGCCCCCTCTTATCAACCTAGGACAAAAAGTGACTTGCCCATTGCAATGCTGGACCGTAAGAGCAGATCCTGTTATAGGTGCACTATGGCAAGCCTTTGGGTCTTCAGTACTGTTGAGCTAAATAGCAGAGAGAGATGAGTTAGCTCTGCTGATTCAGAACAAGCACTGTGTCAGGGACACACGAGCTACAGAAAACCTCGAGGCAAGCAGAGTCTTTAAAAGCAAAATGGGGATTAGATGAGATCTCTTAAATTATCCCAGTGGCAAAGATCAGTGGCAAGGGTGGCATCTGTCCAAGATTAAACAGGGCAGATGCCCTTGCAGAAGCTATAGTGTGTGTGTGTGTGTGTGTGTGTGTGTGTGTGTGTGTGTTACTGGTGTATATATGTATGTGGCATCTGTATGACTCTGTGTGTGAGGTTGCAGTGGGCTTTGTGCAAGGTTATGGCTTTGGCTCCCATGTAATTTTTTTCTTTATGTAGGGTATATGGGCTAGCCTCAGACTTCCTATGTAGCAGAGAATGACCTTGAACTCCTAGTCTTCCTGCCTCCATATCCAGAGCTCTGGGATTACATGCATACACCGCCATACCCAATTTAAGTAGTATTACAGATGAAACTCAGCTTCATGCATGTTGGATGGATAGTAAACAGTTCTTGATAACAGGCAGTTACCTCACAGAATCTATAGAGCAAACACAGACTTTGTTTATAGTGAATACTTCTTACATAGAAAAGTGTCTAAATGTCACTCCAACAACAATGCCCACACAGACCCCACAGAGGCTGAATGCCTGTTCTGCCACAGATGTGAACTGCAACTAGCTCCATGTAGCACAGCAGGCAACCTTGCAAATGTAGGAGATGAAGACCATTGCCTCCCTCCCAATGAGTGGATGCTGGACCACCTCTGAGATGTGTGGACATCTGATTAAATAGTGACCAGCAAAATCCTTGAAAGACCAAAGAGCAAAGTCTTCGAGAGACTAACAGTCTGCCTACCCCAGACCTCCTGACACACTCGGGGTTTGTCAGTCAACTTTCCCTCGCCTTAACAAACTCCCAAGAGAATCGGTTACAAAGAGAGAAGTGTTTGGAAGGTTCAGTCGGTGATCAGTTACCTCAGACGTGTGATGAGGTGAAGCACAACAGAAGTTCGTGACAGGGCAAAAGCTCACCTCATGATTAGAAAATGGAAAGTGGAGAAAAGAGCCTAGATGGACTCTCCCCTCTGAGGACATGCCACCAACAGTCTAACTGCTCCCACTAAGCCCATTCCCAAAATTCCAGCACCTTTCAGCAGTGCAGAGGTAGGGAGTTAGGCTCTGAGCTGTGGGCCTTTGGGGGACCCAAACTCCAGCAGGCACTACACACACTACTAGTATACCAATAAAAGTACCTGCAGCTTTTGTTTTTGGAGACAGGATTTCTCTGTGTAGCCCTGGCTGTCCTGGAACTCACTCTGTAGACCAGGCTGGCCTCAAACTCAGAAATCCACCTGCCTCTGCCTCCCGAGTGCTGGGATTAAAGGCGTGTGCCACCACCGCCCAGCCTCCCCCCCCCAGCCTTCCCCCCCACCCCGAGCTTTATTCTAGAATAAATTACTTGGTCTGAGAATGCACTCATGTGTCCATGTGTCCATGCACCCATGTACCCATGCACCCATGTATCCATACACCCATGCACCCATGTATCCATACACCCATGCACTCATGCATTCATGTACCCATGCCTCATACACTCATGTATCTACGCACTCATGCAGCCATGCACCCATGCCATGTGACTCTGAGTACACATTATTAATGTATTAGTCAAGTAGCATGGATGTAGCACCCAAAGAGTGCACAGCCTTAGTAAAAACTTTGATCTCTGTACAAATTTCTATATAGTTTTTAGCAAAGTCCAAAGAAACTATAGCAATTCTGATACAATCTCCCGCCTCCCTGTGTCCTCAGGTATCTCTTACCCTAGGCACCTCCCTGATCTGGGTTCTAGTGTGTGTGCTTCCTTCCTGCCTGCTTCTTGCCTTTTTCTCTTCAGAGAATGAGAAGGTGGCAGTCATCAAGAGCTCTGTGATAAGTTCTCCCTGTTAGCAAAACTTATCCTAGCTACTTGAACATCTCCTTATCTGCCTCACACCTGCCTCACACCTGCTTCACACCTGCCTCATACCTGTCTCACACCTGCCTCACACCTGTCTCACACCTGCCTCACACATGTCAAACAGTATGGTCTCCATACTGAGTGGCTTCTTCAGAAGTTTCCAGAGCTGTCCGTGAACTTGCACCAACTCAGTTTCCTGCTTGTCTATCCTGAGGTGCTCTGGAATTTCCCACCTGTAATAGTTTCTATTTAATGCATCAGTTCTCTTTAATTTTTCCCCCAAAATTCTTAGGTCAGCTCACTGGGAATTCTCAGATCCTTCTGGCTACCTGCTTTCTGCCCTCTAGCCACGCATACTTCACCCCTCCACATTGCCTCATAAAGAGATGGATCCAGGATGCCCTCGAGGGTCTGGAACTCCACAAAACACACAGATCCTTCAGACCACAGGAGACTCTACCCAACGCCAACATCAGGAAGAGGTACCCAAAGGAAAGAGAGACTCCAAACAGCTAGATGGTATGAGGAACATCCCTCCTGGGTCTTACCACAGAAGTGGCAAGGTTTGGGTCTGGCCCAGAGTTCATCCCTGTGTAATCCTAGAAAAAAAAATATTTAAAAACAAACAAACAACAACAACAAACAGGATTTCATGTAGTTCTGGCTAGCCTTGAACTCAGTACGTAGCTAAGGATGATCTTGACCTCCTGGTTATCCTGCCTCTACTTCCTGAATGTTGTGGTTTCAGGTCTGGCTTTTAATGTTGGGGGTGGAATCCAGGGCTTTGTGCTTGCTAGGCAAGTAAGCACTCTACCTACTGAGCTACAATGCCAACCACAGGAAATGAATATTGGGCTGCAACTGTCAGAGAGCAGACCAATCAGGTAGTTGGAGAGTGGCTGCCTGGGTGGACTTCCTCACCAGCCCTGGAGGCCCCAAGGGCTCAGGGGCCCTCTCAAATTGCTAAGGGCAAGGAGAGGAACTGAGGTTTGTGAGCACTGTGGCTTGTGTTTCCTGTTTCAGCAGGCTGCTGTATGAAAAGAACCTCAGTATAAGAAGAAAATGTTGAGGGGGCTTAGAACCTCGGCTTGACAGCTTCCCCAACCATCTGAGGTCAGAGAGACCTAGAAAGGGCTGAAGGCTCTCCTGAGACACTCGAGACAGAACCTGGAACCCGAGGTAACAGTGGAAGAAGATGCTTGGGATTCGGGTTTGGGTCTGTTGACTTAGGGTGGGGCAGAATATGCTGTATTATGCCAGCCTCTTGCATAGTAGCAGGTGGTAGAATTTACTTGCTGGGGTTTGTATGACCAAAAAAGCTCATACAAGGGTTGAGGTTGTGCTGGAGTCCTCAGGCAACCACAGGATATGGCCCCCAACTCTGCTCTGTCTGTTGGCTTAAATTAGGTGTGAGTCGCATGACTTGGTGTTGGTGTGCTCGGCATCCAAAACATGAATTAGATGATCTTTCCCAATCCCTTCGATGCAGGGATCCCTGTAACAGGCCCTTCTCCTTCAGCTCTCGCTGAGAATTCTGAACTAAGAAGGCCAGATCCATGCAGGAAGCCACCCATCATTTCCTCTGCATACACAGCCAGGAGGTAGGTACAAAAATTTGGAAAGTCAGCAATATGTCTGTAAGTGAGGGGCAGTGCACTGCTGTCTTCCTGTGCAGGAAGGAGAGCCTTCGCTAGCCAGTTCTAGCCCTTCCTCCAAGCTCTAACTAGGCCCTTTCATGTTGGCATGGGGTACCTCAAAGACTACAGAAATCCTGGGTAGTGGTGTGAACTTTCTCTGAACTACAGGACCAGTTCCTATTTTATATAGCCTGCCCCTGTCCATCAGACCTTCCACAAGTCTTCGTGCATTTAAGCAAACCAGGATGATCCCACCATCCTAGATGGCTGTGTAGGTCCATACAGGTGTCATGTCACACCCCCGAAGGCTATGGGTCCAGAGACACTCCTCTCTCTAGGGAGCCATTCTTAATGCAACTTCCTAATTGTTAAGTCCTAATGATGCAGAGAGTAAAATGGCCATATTTCAGTGGACCTACAGACAAGTTAGATAGAGAACAGGAAAAGACATCATCATAGGCCTAGACCTTTATTCTCCTCATCTGGAAGGCAAGAGGATCCACAACCCAGGGAGCTCCCTCTAGTATGAAGCCCCACAGTGGGGAACCAAAGCCCTCACACTTATAATGGTGTCTCCATTCTTCGCCTACCTGTTCTTTGCCTTCCTGTCTGACCTAATCAAGTTGATGATTGCATCTAGACCACAGAGAAGTGCTTTGTTCTTGCAACTCAAACCCAGAGACTACAGGAACCACAGCAGTAAAATCATTCCAAGATGAAGCTACAAGCCTCTTAGTTTAGAACTAAGAGAAGGGAGTAGGGGAATCAGAGGGCAAAACTGAACATTCTCAGTCCTAGAGTCTAGCCTTCCCGGGGGCATTTGATTCGCCGAACCATGTCTTCAGTATCCAGTGCCAGCCATGGTAACTACGACTTTTTTTATATCTATTGTTTTTAAAAAGCTGTCGTTTATCATATGCCACGTGCTAGGTATATGGTGTGGGTGTTGGATGTTGTCTTTTAATGCCCATGCCCCTTCAAGGGAAATTTTAGCCCCATCTCATAAATGAGAACACTGAGACTTAGCAACACACACACACACACACACACACACACACACACACACACGTTTGGCGGGTATTAACAACCTGGAAGTGAATCACAGTCTGACCTCAAAGCAAGGGTCCCCTCCTCCAGTGAAAACAGAATAGTCAGGTGCTGTGTCTTGAAGTTTCAATGTTTATAATTCCAAGTCGCCTGTATACGTTCATTTATGACAGAACATGTCATAAATGTATAAAGGAGCTCTCGGGCTCCTTTTCTGTATAATTAAATGGGGTGACATGTGGCAAATCTAAGGAGCCTCACAGAGTGAGAATGGAAAGAAACCTGAAGGAAAGGCAAACAGCATCTCACAGTCCTTAGGAAAAGCTCTGCCCAAAGCAGAGAGTGTCCCTCCAGCCCTCTAAAGTCAGATAATTAAAAGCATACAGGACTTGGCCACATAAGAGCCCTCCAGAGAGTGAGACTGCCCAGCAACAGACTTGTGAATGAGTTCTGTGACCCTACACAGGATTCTATCTTGTGCTAGGATAGGCATCAAAGTCCCAACAAAGAAACACAGGGGTCTCTCTTCCTGCAGAGTCTGTGTAGCCTATATACAGGCATGAGGGGTCAGGGCTGGTCAGTGTCTGCAAGACTACCCAGGAACTGAATTCCTGGGCAGTGGGATAATCAAGTCATAGAAAAGAGGCAGCAGCTGTGATGGGGACCTTCCTCCATCACCACAGTCTGACTTCGGAGGGTACAGGAGGCAGGGTACAATCTCTGATGGTAGGGTATAGCTCAGCTGAGCCCAGCCCTGATTCCACCAGGCTTCCAGAGCCCAAAATAAGACTAGCCAAATCCACAGCAGGTGGGTGAAGATGGGGGTTTGGGCACTATATGGATGTCAGGCAAGGCCACCTAGAGGGGCATCAAGGGTGGCCTGTCCTGAAAACTGTTCCTTGGGGGACTTTCCATTATACAGGTTTCTCTCGTCTTATTTCTTGTGATTTGTAGGGTTCCTGTTGAGAGCACCCCACATGCTTGCTAATTTAGATGGCAGATTTTGGGACCAGACTGAGCCTGGCAAAGAGGTGATCCTAAGAGAATAGAACCTCCCCTTCTGAGTCTCTGAGCCGGATTCTCTGAAATGAACCAACACCAAGCATTCTGAAGGTTCTCAGCTAACAGACTGACTTGATCAGCAGCTGAGTCAGAGCCCAGCACTAGATACACAGTAGATGACAAAGAGGAAGGTTGGGGGTGGTGATGGAGGGATTAGAGCAGGTTTCCCTAGGGCATGCCAGCCCAGGGCCACAAGATGGCTGCTGAGAGCTAGGAGTGGAACAGAAAGTGCCAATCACAAACCTGGTCACTTCCTGAGGGGTTGTAGCTAGGTCTCAAGAAGTGTCACTTAGCAAGAGACAGTAAAGATGACATTTTTCCTTTTTAGACTGGGAGATAAGTGGGCCAGGCTGTCCACAGTTCTACAAGCCACCTACATGGCTGTAGGCTCATTATGGCTACTGTCATTTCTTCTTAGTGTTCCTTCCCTTAGAGGCATCTAGTCAAGGAAGAAGGGGCTCCAGAGAGACCTGTCCACTTTAGGAGATTAGTGCAGAAACCTGTCCTTGCTAGATTGCACCTATTCATGCAAGATTGAGCCTGGAAGTCCTGACCCTGGGTTCTCAACACACATAGAGCCCAGTGATACTTCCACCCTGACCCAGGGAGATAGACTGTCAATTTTCAGCCCATCTTCTGACTCCTCCCTCTTGGCATCTGGCAGACCCAAGCAGCTGTTCAAGGATAGTAAGCCAAGCACAACAGGTGCTCCGGAGGCCACCATGATCAGCTCAGACTCCAGGTCCTCCCCTGGCTTGGCTCGGTGGGCCGAGAGCTATGAGGCCAAGTGTGAGCGACGTCAGGAGACCCGAGAAAGCCGCCGCCGCCGCCGCAATGAGACCACTTGCCGCCAGCCAGGGAAGGTGCTGAGGACCCAACACAAGGAACAGCTTCAGAGAGCTCGGCAGCTACAGTTCCTCAAAAGGAGAAACCTGGAAGAAGAGAAGAAAGGCCAAGCCAGAGAGCAAGGGGCTTCCAGCAAGACAGATGGACGAACAGGCCAAGTGCCTATCCTCAAGGAGTCCTTGCCTGGTGCCAACAAGACCTCTTTCTCTGGACAGCAGGTGCGATATGTCCAAGATAATGCCGCTCCAGGCCCGGGGGGGGGGGGGGGGTCTGCAAGGTACAAGGAATGAACATCACTATCAATCGATTTTGTTAGTCCCTTCCTCAGCATGCAATCAGGTTTCCTTTAGCCATCGACCATTGCTCTTTCAGAGGTTTTGTGGGTGTCTTTATTTAACTTCTTTTGAAGAGGAGGGCCCTACATCTGCCTACTGGGAGAAAGGAAATAATTATACAAACAGTTTCAAGCCAATAACTAGTATAAGTTTTTTTTTTTTCCCTGAAATAGGACCTTGCTGTGTAATCTAAGATGGCTTCAAATTCATTATCCTTCCTGAATGTTGGGATTACAGGTGTAATAAGCAGATTCTACTATGCAGCTTTCCTTTTGTTCTCTCAATGCTGAAGGCCTTATGCATGGTAGCCAAGCTCTTGGCCCACTGAACCGCTGAGGTACATCCCTGGTTCTATAACATGCATCATACAGACACACACACTAACACAAACACACACACACACACCCTCTTACTCTCCTGTAAGCCTTCATACCCACTCTTCTCTTTCTCTTGTGACACTTCAGTTCTAACAGCTTCGCCTAACTAAGGCCTCATCTGATGGTGGAAGTCTTCTCTGACAACATAGGCCACCTCTGCTCTCATGGGCCTGCCTGGTTAATATTACATAAATACATAGAAAGCCCATTAGCATGGCCTAGGAGGCAATGTTCACAACAGCAGGCTCTGTGTTATCCTGCTATACTGTCAGCACACTGAGGAGAGGAACTGGGTACTACTGCCATACATACCAATAATAGGTACTTCATATAGCAGGTGCATGTGAGAGTGTGTGTGTGTGTGTGTGTGTGTTCATGTGGGTGCACATGAATTTATATGTGATACAACTCCAGGTATCATTCTTTGGTTTTTGATGCTGGATCTCTCACTAGCCTGGAGCAAGTAGGCTATCCTGGATGTTCAGCAAGCCCCTGGGATTTAGATGCCTGGCTCCACCTCCTTGGCAATGAAATTACAAGCACTCACCACCAGCCTGGCTTTTTAAACAAAACATGGGTTCTGAGCTTCATGGTTACAAGGCAAGCACTTCACTGACTGCACTGTCTCTCTGGCCCCTTCATGAGGCTGCCACATAGCTGCCCAGAACAACCATCCTGGAACATAACTGCCAAAGAACCAGCTGCCTGCTTACAGAATAACAAGGCCTCTGAATGGCCTGGGCAAGGGGGTCAGGGTATGAAAGATAGAACAGACAACAGTGAAATAACTTTCTGCCCATGGTTATCAGGTCAGCCCATGACGGAATCCCATATGGAATCTTGGGCTTTTAGTGCTTTTTTATTTTGTAGGAGAAAAGATAAGAAGACTAACCTGTGACCACCACTATCCCACCTCCCAACAAGTTCCCTACTCTGTCTTCTTTCAACGAGAAAGCTCAAAGGTCCTGAGGCTCTAAGGAGAGGCAGGCAGCCCCTCTGGGCCCTCTGTGATAAGCAGGAGTCAGAGGCCTAGAAAAGACCAGATCTGACTACTGTCAGGCCTCTGGCCACTTCTCCCTCTAAATCAGCACACTGCTGAGTGAGGACTAGCCCCTTGTCTGGCCAAGGAAAGACATTCTCTCTGTCCAGGACAAGGGAGAACAAGTGGTTTTCTAGGTGGGAAATATCGCTGGGAACTACCATGACAGGTTACCACACACAGAGCAGCTTGTGCACATAAAGGTATTTCTCATCAGTTGTAAGCTGAAGTCCAAGCTTGAGGCTCCAGTGTGTCTGGAATCTGATGAGGATGCTCACTCTGTGTGCAGATGGTCATGCACTATGTTCACTCATGGGAGAAAGCAGACAGAGAGACAAGCTCCTGCATGGCTCGTCTGGTAGGGCACTAACCTCATTCATCAGGGCCCCACACTCAGACATAAGTATTTCCCAAAGGCTCCATTTCTCAACACTGTTAGAATTTCAACATGTGAGTTTCAGGAAAACCGCTCAGTGCACACAAATGTGATTACCATTTGCTTTTTTTTTTCCACACTGAGGATAGAGCCAAGGGCCTTGTTTGTGCCTGGCAAGTCCACAAGCACTGAGCTACATCCCCAGCCTCTGGTCCTTCTTTCTGCAGTTGTCTGGAAAACTTAAGAGGCCCTTCAGAATGGCATTCAGCATCCTTCATCCTTCATTTGCTTTCCAGGAAACAGGGATTAGCTCTGAGGCTTTCCCAGCCTTACATCATTCCTCCTCAGGCATCCAGAGGGATCTGGATAACCACCATGTTTCCCATGGGAGAGCCTTTCCACCACAGGACTCTGACATCAAGAAGCCACACAGACACCACCGGGGTGAGAGCACAGCCCTGACCTGCAATGGCAGTCCAGCTCCCCCATCCCCCACCTCATCCTCCCTCCTTCCCTGGATGCTGAATCATCCTATCTATCTCTCAGGTACCCAGACAAAGGCAGAAGAGGCATGGCCAACAATAAAGAATGATGCCAGTCAGCAAACCAAGTGAGTTCCTTCTGTGTTCCTGACCCCAAAGCTTTATATTTCATCTCTCCTCTAAATGTTTACTTGGAACACCTCCACTGGACACACCAAGAGGAGCCCACCCCAAACGAGGAGGAAAAAGCCCCTCATACCCTCTATTCTTCAGCAGGGATGCCAGATGTAGCCGACATCCTGCCTGCTCACAGGTTTCATTCTCTGACCCACTGTCATGTTTTCCTTCTCTTCCCAGCTGCGGAGTTGCCGTCCCAGACAAGGTAAGAGAACCCTCATTTGGAGGGATCTGGCTCAGAAGGCACCTAAGCTCTACCATTCTGGGATTCTGTGATAAACTCAGGCTGGGGTAGAGGGACACCTTCCAGGATGGCCAGATGGTCCTGAGCGTAGAAGTGGGGCCAGAAGGACCCTGCCAGATCCAAGGCAAAAGAGATCTGCTACATGTAAGCCCACCAGGGCTCAGGTTCTATGCTGAAGTCCTGAATCACTTTCATCTCTCTTATTAGGACATCATTCAACTCTCTGAATACCTCAAAGTAAGTATCATGGTAATTCCCCAAACGTGCATGTACACACACACACACACACACACACACACACAGCTCTCCACCTACTTACTCTTCCTCCAGGTTAATCTTTCTTTTTTGCATTTCCCCTCTAGGAGGCCTTACAAAGGGAACTGATCCTACAACAGAAAATGGTGGTTCTCCAGGACCTCCTGCTCGCCCTGATCCGGGCTTCTGACAGCTCTTGGAAGGTAAGAGTTAAATCTTCAGACAAAGTAAGCAGGCTTCTCTGCGTGCCCACCTCATCTCTCTCCGCACACCAGCTAACAAGGAAAGGGCTGTTTCACTGGGAAGAGGCAAAGGTGGTGATACTCAGATGCAGAAGTCAAAGGGTCACAGTGAATGTATACCTAGGGAAGACCCAGAACCAAAAGGAGACAGAGGCCTGCCTTTAAACCTTTGGGAAGAAAAGAAGGAAATACCTATGCAGTGTTGTTACTATTGTCAAAGGCAAAGGCTTTCACACCGGATTCTGTGATTGTTAGTTACTCTTATTGTCGATGCATCAAAATACCCAACAAAAGCAACTTCCATGAAAGGGTCAGCTTTAGCCGGGCAGTGGTGGTGCACGCCTTTAATCCCAGCACTCGGGAGGCAGAGGCAGGTGGATTTCTGAGTTCGAGGCTAGCCTGGTCTACAGAGTTGAGTTCCAGGACAGCCAGGACTACACAGAGAAACCCTGTCTCAAAAAACAAAAAACAAAAAAAAAAAAAAGAAAGGGTCAGCTTTGGTTTATGGTTCTAGAGTATGGTCCACCACCATGGTGGGGAGGGGAGTTATGTCAGCAGAACTGTGAGGCTACTGGTCACGTTGCATCCACACATAAGAAGCCAAGAGAGAAATGCTGGTGTTCAGCTGTCTGTCCTTACTTTTTTTTCCCATCGGGAAGCCCACCCATGGAATGGGAGAGCCCCTTTGCAGATGAGTCTAACCACCTCCAAAATCTAGAAGCTCCCTTGCAGACACACCCAGGGGCTTGTCTTCAGTGTGATTCTAAACTGTCATCGAGCAGACGATCATACTTAACCATCGCAGATCCATACCAAGATTCACACAAACCACACAAGTCACACAAGCCTGTGACAATACTCAGCCTGGAAATGAGTGGCAGAATAGAGAAGACTTAATGAGTGATCTAGTCTGATTTTCTGTTTGCTATATCAGGCCAAGGCCTTGCCCACAGTCATATAACCGCTTAGCTAAGTTCAGGTCTCTAATGATGGTCTGTTCATTCTCTAGATAGTCAAAGACCATGTTCCTGCTAACAAGTACTAGGAATTTGTTCTTTAAGAAATGCTTTTGGTGGGAGGTAGAAGCAGGGTCTCACTATATAGTCCTGTATGGCCTCGAGCTTGCTCTATAGACTAGGCTGGCTTTGAACTCATAGACATGCACTTGCCTCTGCATCCCAAGTGCTGGGATTAAAGTTATGTGCCACCATACCTGGCTCAGGCTCCTACATTTTATAGAGTTGAGAGTATTGAAAATGAGACACGTGCCAAAGTAGTACAAAGACTTTGTAAATAGAATAAACGCTTCCATGGTGGAGCAGACTACAGGAGGGGACAGACAACTCCAGAGAAGGGAGCTGGAGGCCCATGGACAGTTACCAGGTATTTACCAGACAAAGGAGGACCCCAAGATTGGATTACGAACAGGAGTATAGACACCCAAGAGCTAGATCATGGCTTGGTTTGGAATAATGACTCTCTAACTCTCTATATCGGGATGCTTTATAAAAAGATTTATCTATTTTATGTATGTGAGTATGCTGTAGCCGTCTTCAGACACACCAGAAGAGGGCATCTGATCCCATTACAGATGGTTGTGAGCCACCATGTGCTTGCTGGGAATTAAATTCCCTCTGGACCTCTGGAAGAGCAGTCAGTGCTCTTAACCACGGAGCCATCTCTTCAGCTCCCTATATCAGGATTCTTTATACTAGTTTTTAACTGAAAATTCCAAAGAATTTTGGATGTGTACCATATCAGAACTTACCTTGTTGAAAATTAAAACAGAAATTTAGAGATATTAATTTTGAAATAACAATAGTCAAGCATCATTCACTCACTTAAGTTAGGTATTTTAATGAAGAACTTTGTTTCCAAAAGGTTAAAAACAGAGAAGCAGCATTTACAATATACATTTACAATATCTAGCTGAACAAAAGACAGCTAAACTCTATTTGCTTCTGAATTCAACCTCTTGTGACTCACTCTTTTAGTTGAAGTATTTGAAAGCATTCAGAGTCACGGAGACATGTGCTGGAAAGGGAGAGACCTTGCAGACCCCTTGAAAGAGTCTCTAGGAGCTCATGTGTTCAGTAGGTGATAAGCAAGTTGGTACCACCAAAGCCTAAGGCAGCAGGCATGTTGAGGCAGAATGCCAGCCTCCCAGGCTCCCATGCACCTCACTGGTAGGAAGGTTTATCCTTAAAGTGAAACAGGAAGTTATGAAACACTCCAGGAAGTTTGCAGTGACACAGAAGACCATCACTCCCACTCTGCAAGCCAGTCACTGGGCCTGGATTCAGGAGTCTCTCTAGTCAGCCTTTGCTTGCCAAGTCATTTCCACTGGCAGAGCAGGAGTCTGAGTCGGGCAGCTGGGCATGTGAGGTGGTTTCCGGTACTGAGCTAAATTGAGCTCATCTTACTTCACCTCTTTAGCAGATACTTAGTGACTTTCAACTCTGTGCCAGGGCTTCAGGAACAAAAAAGGAAATCAAGCCCTTGCTTTGAAAGACTCGCAGTCAAGCAAGGAAGAGTCACAGCAGACAGTGCCAGTGAGACAGGGCCATAAATGTATGTGCAGCGTGACAGAAAAAGAGAGTGGTTCTGCCTGAGGTAGAGTAAGGAGGGTTCTGTGCAAAAAGACCATTTCAGCTGGTCTTACAAGATGATCTGGAGCTACCAGATCAGAAGTAGGTTGATAAGGAGGAAAAGCAGAAAAGCGCTTAGGGAATTAGAATGTTTGCAGGCATAAATATTCAAAGCTCTGAGTATAGCCCAAAGTGATGGACAGGAAGGGATCCTGTCTGAACAGCACCATACAAAGACCTCTCTCACAGTTTCAGAACAGGAGACTTGAACCTTTTCTGTTAAGGTTTGCTTCAGATTTAATGAAAAGCCACATAAACACACATAAATACTTATTTGTATGTGTGTATGCATGTGTGTCACAGCAGACATTTTGTTTTGGAATGGCCATGAGAATGCATGCCACCCCCAGGTTGAGAAACCTGCCTGTCTTTGGAGGCTCTTGGTCACTACAGAACTGAATGGAAAGGAATGATCTGTGTTCCTTGCTTCTCTAATCAAAGGTCTAGCTGAATGAGAGGTGGTGCCCTGGAGAAGACTAGAAAGCCCAGGTCAACTGTGCTTAGTGGGACTGAGGCAGATACTGTAGGAGTTATTTGTGTAGATCTCAGGAATCTGAGACAGGAGGATTCCAAACTCCAGGCCAGCCTGGGCTATATGTTGAGGCTCTGTCTTCTTTTTTAAGCCATTTCTATCATAAACTTGAGGGAGGGTGTTATTTTACCCTAGGCTCTTCCCCAGGTTCTAGTTCGGCTCCTCTCTCCCATCTTCCCACCCTTCCCAGGTCTCACAAACACACTTCTCTTGTTTCTCCTCCCCTACACTTCCAGCTTCCTGTATTTAAGAAAAGTTGTCAATAACTGTTCATTTGAGAACCCTTGCTTCTCCCAAAACATAACACTTCCAATTCCATGCCTCCTGAGATAGCTTCAGTAGACAGTGGCCTCACTTGGTAATTTTAGGAAAACAGCTGAATGAATGAGGTCAGACCTGGGACTCAGACCTCAGCCCAGTGTCTACTTTGTCCTTTCCACTCAGGTCCATGTATGAATCTCCAGCTTCACATGCAAGTCTGGTAGTGGCAAGATCTACAGGAGAACCCCAGGGTCAGTGCCCCTGAAGATACCCCTAGGAACTACTGAGAACCTAGAGCTGGGTCTGGCCACTAGAACAAGAGTAGCTCTGCCTACCGAGGAAGCTAGAGTGGAGCACTGGGGCTTTAAGATCTGCAAAGCAGAACTGAGATCCTGAGATGACAACATAGTGGGGATGGGCTTCACACCCTATGCAAGCTGTTAGGGAAGAGATGAGCCATGGGAAGGGGCTTTCTGTGGCGAGACAAGATGTTTCTGGAAACAGAACTGAGGTGGGGGTCCAAACAGCAGCAGGATCTGAAGCCCTTGGATCAACACTAAGTGTATATGGCCTCCTCCCTGCCTTCCTCTACCAGGGATGGCCTTTCCAAGGTGCTCCAGGCTCCTGGGGTAAGGTCTGTAGCATCTCAGATACTCTAACACTGGCGTCAGTACCGGGAGAGTTGGGAGCAGGAAACCGTGTGCTCCATTTGCAGCAACTTGGCTGGGACTTTCCTGCTTGCCTTAGGGAGTCTGGGAAGGCAGAGCTGTGGACAAGAGATTTTGTTCATGCCCTAGACCTGTGTGGCAGCCTCTATTCCTACTTGAAAGGGGATACTGTAAATTGTCTTGTATTGCAACATAAATGGAAAAATAATCTGGGGGTTGGCTAAAATACATAAACACTTGGAAGAGGAAAATAATGAACATGATACCACAGAATAGGAAGGTACCCAGAGGACATTTCAAGGACATTGTCTGAGGCTTGTGTTCCTTCCAAGCTATAAGGAGACGAACTTTAACTTGGTGGGTTTGGCTGGCTTCTGCACTGTAAAGTCTGGGCAAAGAAAAGTGCATGCACTTAGTGGGAGGACCAACGCAGAGCAGGGCGGGGTGGGGCCAGCTTAGTGCAGGGCCGCCAGACTGACAGTGAACAGGCCCCTCTGGGGAAGGCAGCTGTTCTACCACTTACCCCTGAGCCTGAACAGTGGAAGCTTTTGTCTTTCTCTTTCATTGGTCCCAAGCCCTGTGGTTATTGTAAATGCCAAATCCCTTTCTCTCTGCTTTTTCCCACATGTGGCTGAGAAAAACATTAATAGTAGGAGGCACTTTAAAAAATTGTTTTTGGCATAGGTTTTTGCTTTTGCAAGGCCCAGCTGAGTAACACAGGAAGCAGAAAGGGTGGGGGCTCCCCCTGGTCCCACAGTTAGAAGAATTAAACAAATAAGATCAAAACAGGAGCTGTGTGATACCACTTCCTGCCTTCCCCAAGCACCCTGATTCTCAGAAAGAAAGGCCCACCTCATCCCAGAGACCCTCTCCTGCCCTAATCTTTTTAGCCATGAGGACTGGAAGTGTTTGGTTGGTTTGACACCAGGAGCCACAACATCCAGGCCTGGAGAAAGGTTCCCCAAGAGTCCCACTGGACTTGGGTAGACAAGTCAGAGAAGGAATATGAAAACAACCACCACAGACTAACTGCTCACAGACCTATCTCTAAGAAACGTACTCTCAATATTGGCACCCCTACTACTTCAGACAGATACACCCAGGGTAAAGCTCAAGACTGGCAAAGAGGATGTACACAGGTACAAGGATCAACAAAGTAGGGGAAATGCTACAATGTATACAGGTACAAGGAGCAACAAAGTAGGGAAAATGCTACAATGTATACAGGTACAAGGAGCAACAAAGTAGGTGAAATGCTACAATGTATACAAGTACAAGGATCTTGTAGCTGAAATGCTACAATGTATACAGGTAAAAGGATCTTGCAGCTGAAATGCTACAATGTATACAGGTACAAGGATCTTGCAGCTGAAATGCTACAATGTATACAGGTACAAGGACCTTGTAGCTGAAATGCTACAAGACTAGAAATCAGAACTGTACCTCTGCTCATCTTTCTTCTCTGCTTGGTCCTAGATCAAGGGTCCATGAGGCACCTCAGGACCTGGGACTCACAGGGAGGGGGAGGGACAGATCATTAGATTGACCCAGCTTCTGAATTCCTCTGTGACTTTCCCAGAAGCCCTCCTACTCCTCCCTGTGCCCACACCTACTCAGCTTCACATCTGTAGGTCCATTTCTCACTTTTCAAAGAATTTCTCAGGAGTCCTTCCAAACAGGGAAGGGCACACACACCAGTAGTCAGCCCTCTACAGTCATGGGTTCCAAAGCCGCAGATTCAACCAATGTTGGATTGAGAATAACTACAAGGAAAAAAAATCCTGTTTTTCTTGTCTTTCTTGTAATTAGTCCCAAGTCCATACATTATAGCTGGCATTTACATGGTACTTCCAGTGTGTTGTGAGTGAGTCAGGGACGATTTTAAACATATAGGAAGATGTACATATGCCTTAGATAAATGTACACATTTGTATTCAAGGGAGTTGAGCATTCTGAGGGGCTCTAGAAACTAACCTTCAGTGGATATGAAAGCTGAGAAATGCAAGGACTGCCATGACAGAGGCCTCTGACCCACTGTCCTCAGGCCTGAAATCAAGGTATCACCAGTACAAGTCTCCCCTCCTGCTGCATGGGTTGCTGACGCCCATATTGTCTTCCATGGTCTTCCCTCAGTTTACCATGGTGTTCTGGTCTTGTTTTGGAAGAACACCACCAGACTAGACTAGAATTCATTTGACTGTGTTTAACTTCATTGAAGATGCACCTCTGTCTTAGTTAGGGTTTTACTGATATGAACAGACACCATGACCAAGGCAACTCTTATAAGGATAACATTTAATTGGGACTGGCTTACAGGTTCAGAGGTTCAGTTCATTATCACCAGGTGGGAACATGGCAACGTGTAGGCAGGCATGGTGCAGGAGGAACTGAGAGTTCTACATCTTCATCTGAAGGCTGTTAGCAGAATACTGGCTTCCAGGCAGTTAGGATGAGAGTCTTAAAACCCATACCCACAGTGAGACACCTACTCCAACAAGGCCACATCTACTCCAACAAGGCTATACCTCCTAATAGAGCCACTCCCTGGGCCAAGCATATACAAACCATCACAACCTCCAAATATGCTCCCATTCTAGAGAGTACTGCAGTTCACTGCAGCATACAAACCTGAAAGGTGAATGCAGTTCAACCCCTAACAAGGAGCTGGAACAAATACAGATTCTCCCTAGGAGCAAAGACCTCTTTTAGCTTCCTGTCTGTGCTTTACTGACAAAGGCCCAGGTCCAGGATAAGAGGAGGCAAGGAAATTGTGGGGTGGGGGTGAGGGGCAGTTTAGAAACCTCCCTCTCTATGGCCTTCTTTGCTGTCTGGGCCATTTGTTAGAGAAAATTGAGATACAAAGAGGATCTGAGGCCAGTCTGGATCACCCTTGGCCTGCAGAGAGAAGACAAACTTCCCCCTTAGAGTGCCTTAGCCATCTCTGCACCTGGAGGGGTTCAAGCCACTGCACCAAGCTTTGGCTGTGGGAGAAGGCTGGAGAGATGTAGCTAGCCTCTTTGTGGTTTTGTTTGTTTGGTTGGTTTTGCCTTAGCTCTTAACTAATCCTGTTGACTTTAGGGACAGCTTAATGAAGACAAACTGAAGGGCAAACTAAGATCCCTAGAAAACCAGCTCTATACCTGCCTGCAGGTAAGCATTCTGAAGGACACTTCTAACACATTAATTTCAATAAAGTTAAAATGTATGAATCTTAGTCCCACTTTCTAGAAATGCTACTAAATAGAGATTAGCATGCTAACTCTTGCCTCAATATGTTTGTCTGTGTCACGCTGTCCCTAATTGGCCATGTAACTACTTCCAACTGCCCCTTCTTGGTCCTACCATGCATGCCTTTGTACCCTGGGAAGGAATTCCAACACTAAACATGTTGTCGGCTCCTAGGGAAGTGTAGGGAGAAGCTGCTGGTTGAAGGTTCACACCACACCACCGTCAGCCTCCACAGACCCCAATCTGAGGACAGATGAAGAGGGTCTAACAGAAAAATCACAAAAACGGTTTTCATTTCAGGAAGAAGGATTTTTTTTGTTTGTTTTTAGCAGCAACCCTGAGGAAGCAAAAACTCAAGAGTCTAAAGAAAGTGATGTTCATGTTCAGCTTCAGTAATCTCTTGATTTGGCCTATGCCCAAGTTACAATAAAAGAAAATCAGTTCCCCCAACAGGTGGAGAGATACCAAGAAAGGAGGTGGGAGAACAGGGCCCAGCAAGAAGGCTTAGTAGGTGCTTGCCACCAAGCCTGATAACCTCAGTTCAATCCCTGAGATCCACATGGTAGGAGGAAAGATCTGCATCTCCCTCATAAGCTGTCCTCTGACCTCTGCACACACTCCGTGTGTGTAAAAAAATATTGAAGGAAACATAAGTAGGGCGGGAATGGGTAGGCTTCCCTCACGTGGCACCAGAGGAATCAGTCGTTCCCTACACAGCTGAGAACAGTCTATAGCAGCAGTCGTAACCCATGGGTCATGACCCCTCTGACAAACTTCTATCTCCAAAAATATCTACACTTATCTTAACTGTACCAAAATTACAGTTATGAAGTAACAATAAAGGTAATTTTAGGGTTGGGCTCACCACCACATGAGGAGCTGGCTGTATTAAAGGGTTGCAGCATGAGGAAGCTGAAAACCACTCACTGGTCTATAGGTTTCCAGGTTTACATGTTTGCTTGTTTTCGATGTAAGCTGCTTTGTTAGTCTCTTGGCTAGAATATGCCAACCAAACTTGTAGGTGACCAGCATGCAAGCCGAAATGCAAATCTTTAATTTGTCTGTTGTTGAGAAAGGTGTAGTTACTAGGCTGACCTTGAATTTGTGACCAGCCACCCTAGCGCTGGAGTCACACATAGAAGCAACTATGCCAATGTAGTCTATTAATTTTTCTATTGGAAATGAAGCTAACCCAAGATTATTACTATTAAATCTAGTAACTACGGCATCACCATGTTTGGCTTCAACCAATCACTCTTGGGTTTGACTTTTAATGAAAATTCCAAAAATCAGAGTACCCTTTCAGACACAAAAACAAAATTCCAAACAATCCCAAGGTGAGACAAAATGATTGCTAATGACTCTCTCTTTTAACCTTCATTGTCCGGACTTACCCAGATGGGTCAAGAACTGATGGCAAAAGCTGCCTGTCTTCCTTGAAATCACAAGGCAAAAAAGGGGAGGTAACAAGGGCCATCAACACTTCACTGGATCTGCAAATCTATTTTATCTGATTTGGGGGGCATTTTCCTTGGTCCTAAAACCAGGGGAAACATCTAATGCAAATGTACTCTTTTAGAACACCAAGTCCTCAGATTCCCCAGGGCCTTTTTCTATTAAACAGCAGTGTGTTCCCCTTTTGGAAACTGTTTTCCGTGGAGTGAGGGAGATTCATCTACAGAGCAGAGCACTGGAGGGATGGGGGGGGGGGGGGGAATAATTATTGGAAATTCCAAAAACATAGGCCCTGTTCTCATAAATGCAAATATGCCAATGCTTAGTTAGCATTAAAAAAAAGCCAACAGAGCTGGGGATGGAGGAGGTAGTGAAATTTAACAGAATTGGTGCGTTCTTTCTGTCTGGAGCACAGCAGAGGTTACCAGGTGAATGGATGGAGAGGGAGACTGTGGTGGAAGGGCCCTACCAATGGCAGGCACCTCTCAGACAGCCTAGGAAACTCCTCTGCTCAGCTGCAGCCTGACAAAAAGGCCCACCACACGACTGGTGTCTCTACCCTGGGTTCGAGACCTACAGTATCCTCATGCGTATATCCCTGCCAGTTGGGTAGGCAGAAGTTGACTTGCTTCTGATTTACAGAAACACTCCCCCTGGGGAATGAAAAAGGTGCTGCTGGAGATGGAAGACCAGAGAAGCAGCTTCGAGCAGAAGGCTAAGGAGTCACTGCAGAAAGTGCTGGAGGAGAAAATGTGTGCAGAGCAGCAACTGCAGAGGGCGAAGGTAGAAATGCTGTATAGTTCCTGGGGCTGGGACCCTGGGAGCAGTCCCCAGAGCAAGCAAGGGCCCCACCACCACCACCCCTGCAGGGAGCCTGCTCCTCAAATTCATCCTGCATTCTAAGCTTCAGGAGTTCAATGTGTTCCCTTTCTCTAAGCTTCTGCTCCTTGGGAACCTTCTCTCCTCTGGTCTCTCTCAGCTGTCCCTGGCTTTGGCAGAGCAGAAGTGTCGGGAGTGGAAGAGACAGTATGAAGCTCTTAAGAAGGACTGGAGGACCCTAGGGGACCAGCACAGGGAGCTGGAGAGCCAACTGCATGTGCTTCAGTCCAAATTACAGGTACCAGGCCCCGGGAGTGGGAGAGGAAACAGGGCAGAAGGGGTTAGAGGGGTCTGCTGAGAAAGGAGCCTCCTGGGTTGGGCCCTAAAGTCTGTATACATGTTACAAGCAGCTTTCAAGTCTTCATCCACTGCCCACTTACTACCAGACTCACTGTTTTGCTCAGAATTATAAGTGCATACTTAGAGGGAATGCCTACACTACCCATGCAAATGAACTAAGTGCCCACCGGAAAGACATTAACCAAACACAAATGCCTGGGTTGGAACATTCATTGGGTTGATCAGCCTACCGATTGCACACTTTTCAAACACCATCCCAGCAGGGCACTCAGTGCATAACTGCCCACTATTTTGCACACAATAAATATTACCGGTTTATTTACAGGTGCTAACACATCCTGCTGGTGTGTTTCTTAGTAAATTACAGCAAGTTCTTGGCATACTCAAAAGTTCCTACACTTTCAATCTGCCACCTTAGAAAATCTAATTAACCTCCATAAGCCTGTTTCCTTGTCAGCAAAATCAGGGTCTTTTGTTGCATGGATTAAATGTGACTTCCCACACAACCACAACATGGGTAGAATAGTCTCTGGTACATACGAGCACTTGACTCAGGTTAGCAATTACTTTACATGTGGTTCCTCTGGCCTGGGTGGAGGCCTAACATTCAAAGCTCCCCAAAAGATAAGAATTAATCCACTTGGACCAGTCAGTCTTCTGGCTAATGAACCACCTCTCAGGATGGCAGACCCACCTGAAGCCATGCCGAAGAAGGAAGAATAATTATCCTTTTAGTGAGATAATGTACTTTCCCTTCCCAGAAAGCCTGCACCTGGTGTAGTCACTCACAGAGCTATGGCCATGCTACTCAGTCAAGCCTGCCCATTCTTCTGATTTTCTCAGAAAAGTGACTAAGAAAAGTAACTTTTCCTTCTTCCTAACATTTGCCGAAGCCTAGGTGTGCTTCCAGAGCCCTGGGTTTTCTCACTCCTCTTCTCTGAAGTTAAACTCTCTCTATCCCCTTTGCCATATGGCTGCCTGCCAAACCACCAAACCTCCAACCCTAACTCAAAAGGCGTGGCTTTCTTTCCCTCTACTCCACCTTTGTCCTCCAGGCAGCTGCTGAGGTTCACAGAATTCCCATTCTGCGTCTGTCATCACTGTTACTGTTTTGTTTTGGTCTTCCTCGGAATCTGTTCTTGATAGTTTTAATGTTAATCTTTCTTAGATATTTCTATTTTCAAGATTCTAATTACATTTCTCCCTTCTCCCTCCCTCCAAACCTGTCTCCCTCCCAGCTCTTCTTCAGGTTCAGGGCCTCTTTTTCACCAATTATTATTGGATGCGTTATGTGTACATGCATATATATTCCTGAATAGAACCTCTTGAGTCCTTATGTTATTTGTATGAATGTTTTCAGAGCTGACCATTTAACCCTGGACATCCAGTTGGTATGCGCTTCCCGGGGAAGACCACCTCTCCTGCTCCCAGCTTTCCCTGATTTCCTATAGTTCTCTGAGTAGGGTTGCGGCCATGTGGGCTTTTCCCCCCATCTAGTTTGGCGTGCCCACTGGTGGCCTCCTTTTCACTTCACATTTGGGTAGCCATGTTGGTGAGACTTTATAGGTGTTGCTTCTGACGTTACTAAGAGACACAATCTCACAGAAATCTCCCTGATCCTCTTGTCTCTTTCAATCTTTCTGCCCCCTATTTTGCAATATCCCCTGAGCCTCAAGTATGGAGATGTTTGGTAGCTGTATTCATTGAGACTGGGCTCCTCAAGTATGCATTTTGATTGGCTATGACTTTCTGTGGTGGTCTCCATCTGTTGCAAAGAAAAGTTTCCTTGATGTGTTCTTAAATTATTTTATTAACCAATCTAAGAACTCAGAGAGGAGACCCAATTTCCCTAGTCACATTTGGCACCCCAGGTGAGGCTCCCCAAAATTTTCAGTTAACACATAGATGTCACATACTAAACCTTAATTCTTTGTGGAAATAGCCTTAACTGTGCCTCTCCCTCAACAACTGATCACTCCAAAGTAAAAACAAAGTAAAGCATCTAGAAAAGCTCTGGCTTGGTGTGGAGATCTGTCATGGCATCAAGACATACCCCTGTAAATGTCAAGTCAGAGGCACTGCCACAAACATACGGGATAGAGCAGGACGAAGGGAAGGAGAAAGCCTCCATTTCCTGACACCCCACCTCTAAAGATCTACTGTGTCCTGCTCCACGGACCTACTCTGTCTCTGCTCTGCCCCCAGCCACACTGACCTGCTCCTCTGCGGCTCCTCCCCCTCCTCTTTACAGGGAGCAGACAGCAGAGACTCACAGATGAGCCAGGCCCTGAGACTTTTAGAAAATGAGCACCAAGAGCTACAGAGCAAACTCGAGAGCCTTCAGGGAGACCAAGAGCAGCAGAGCTCTGAGACCCAGGACCTACAAGGTACTCCTCTTCTTTGAGGTCACAGGGTCATGAGAACCACAACTCAGGGGCTCAGAGGCAGGAGGATGTGGGAAGAGGCTTCGGTCTTCATTTGTGCCTGGCCCTATGATTTCATTTTTCCTTGAGAGAAACGCAGGGAAATGTCAATCAAACAAAATGAACATTAGTTGTGCTTCACCTGAGGGCTGTGCATGCTCTGTCTTCCAGCTTGTCCCTGTGGGCCAGACCACAGCTGCTCCCATGCTAGTCACATGCAAAGGCCATATTCCTAATTTTAAAAGAGAAAGGTTAGTACAAACACACGCAGGATGAAGGCCTCCTAGCTGTGCTGGTGTAGGCTAAAAGGACCCACCAGTGTGAGCACACAACGTTGTGATATTCCTGTGTGAATGCAGGCCCCTCCCTTCAGATCTGAAAGACACCTGATACTTTCAGGTCACAGAGGACAGGACTTACCTCTCATTTCCAGCCTCTGGTGCTCTCCTATTTCCTTTTGTATTTTTTCACTTTCAGATCAACTAAAGAAGTCAGTGGAGGAGAAACAGGCTCTGGTGAGCAAAGTACAACAGCTACAGAGTAAGTTTCCCTTTCAGAGTTCAACCCGCACAGGTGGTTTCTGTTGCTCCTGACCACAGAAGACATTCGAAGGAGGGCCAAGCGTCCAGGCTCTAGTGTTCTGTTTCTGAGCATTCTTGAGCCCACTTCCTGCAAGTGTGTGTGTGTGGGGGGGTCTTCTGCACAGCTCTCCACAAGTTATATGGTTTGTTTGTTTCACAAGTTATACATTACTGCCTGTTCTTGTGTTTCCTTCTTATTTGTGTGTGTTCCTGCGTGCATGCGTGTGTGCACACACACTCGCCCATGCAAGATGCAGACTCAAGGGAGCTGGAGAGTGCTAAGTTTCTTCCCTGTTATTGTCTGCCTTAGTCAGGAAGGGTGTGTCACTGTTTTCCAGCAAGGCTGGCTAGCCAGCAAGCCCCAGCCATCATCCTTTCTCTGTCCCCAGAACTAATAGCATTAGGGTAACAGGAACAGGCAGCCATGTCCAGCTTTTTACATGGATGCTAACAACCTAAACTCAGGTTCTCCTCAAGTGTGCACAGCAAGAACTCTTACGCACCCATTGTCCCAGGCCCCAGGACTGCCCACTTTTAAGAAGTATTAGGCTTTCTAAGACAGTTCTTTTCTTATACATTCTATGGAATGCACATGAACAAGTCACTTAGATCTCACTAGAATGAAATAATATTATAATATAATAATATTTTTCAGAAAATAAGCATTCATCGATCCTCTACATAAGTCAGGCATCCTAGAATATACACTGAGGTATACCAATAAGCAAAACTAATAGTTTCTTAAGAAACTTCCATTCTAAGCAAGTCCGGGGTGAGGGGTCTATGAAAATTAATTAAAATATCAGTGTACGTGAAGTCACAATAACTACTACAGAGAAAATTAAAATATCAGTGTACGTGAAGTCACAATAACTACTACAGAGAAAATTAAAATATCAGTGTACGTGAAGTCACAATAACTACTACAGAGAAAAGAGAAGCAGGTAAAGGTAAAGTTAGCCTTTGTCTTGTAGAATGTCACCTGGACTACTTATTTGTAAGGAAGTACCAGAAGAGGTGACTTAGACAAAAAAACTGAGCTGTACCACAGTTCTGGACGCTACAGACCAAAGTCAAGCTGCCCAGAGGACTAGCACCTTCTGCCACAAAGGCCACTCCAGGCCTCCCTCAAGTGTCTTTACATCACTTTCCATGGAGCACGTGTGGGTGGGTGTAAATATCCCCTTTCTAAGAACACCAGTTATCTGGATGAGGTCTCATCTTAATGACCTTATTTTTAATCAATTACCTTTTTAAAGACTCCATCTCAAGGCAGTTCACATTACAGGGGTTAAAACTTCAATACAAAAATTCTGAGGAACAATATTCAGTCCCTAACAGATGGTAACTAAACTTTTACAACTGAGGCCCCAAGCCAGTGTCTGAAATGAGTCTTTTCTGTAAGTTAAGACAAACAAGTTTCTTTTGTCTCCCAACAGGTCTGCTTCAGAATCAATCCTTACAACTTCAAGAACAGGAGAAGCTCTTAAAGAAAGGTCAGCAAATTTCCTCCCACTAAATGTTGCTCTTTCTTTGCCTAAGGCTGGGGAAAGGACTACAGGACTTCTTGGGGGTCCTGCCCACTTCTGAGTCTATGAAGTCAGGGAGGTAGGGGAACGTTCTGAGAAACGATCATAGGCCTGGACACTTCAGTCAGCCACCTGCTCTGGGAGGTATATAAACTGTGGGAAAGTGTTTCTACTTTCTCTGAAAACATGTGTCTCTGTTGAACATTTCAATAAATTGATTTTGAACTCAGGATTTCATGTCAGTTTTTACACAGGTGACTTTACAAATCACTTCCAACTTCTCAACCCCACCATACAGAATACAAGAGTCCTCCCACTCCAACCTAACCATTCTGGGGCCTGTTGGGTCCTCAGCTATCCACAACACATAGTCTGGTGTTTTATTCTCACCACCTTTGGGTGTAATACAGGAGAATATAGAAATGAGTGTGCATTCACAACATGGATAAGAACATAAAGAGCTCTGATAATATAAATTAACAACTGAACTAAAGCAATAGCCCAGAGCTTGACTTGAGTCCAGTGCTGTTTTCAGCAAAACTAGGGCTACAAGGTGGCAGAATCCCAGCTTTAAGGTATTAAGAGGCATGTCTAGAATGACTTCCATTTTCAGAACTTTGAAATGAGGGTGTAAAGGACACAGTTATACAGAATCATTAAGCAAACCTACATGAGAAACTAGATACTATATGACTAATGAAAACCATTTTAATTTGTAAACATTCACAAAAAGTATCAGATTCAAAGAAAATCAAGACGAATTTAAAGAAAAATAAGATGTCAACCTTGCCTCAAGGAGTTCAAACTCCAGATGTGTGTCTAAGCCACAGTGTACACAAGAATCCTTTTGTTCTCCATACAGGGTCTCACTATGCAGCTCTGGCTGTCCTGGAACTCAGAGATCCACCTGCCTCTGCCTCCCAATTGCTGGGATTGATGGCATGTGTGTGCCGCTGTGCCAGCACACTAGAGTTATTTAATGCAGAATATTCTACTCCATTCAATGAAGCCCACCCTCTCCCTACTCTGCAAATGCTAAGTGTTCTCAGAAGGTGTCAGGACCAGCCCTCACAGACAAGGGCTTCACTGTCACTGAGAATCTGGCTACTCTTTTAGATCAGGGTTTGCCTGTGTGGAATCCAAAGCTCTCCTTTGATGAAGTGAAGCCTGAGGGTACAGGAGAGGAGAAAGACGAGGAGCTCAGAGACCAACTACAAAAGGAGACATCTCAGCTCCAGGCCAAGGAAAAGGAGGTGAGGAGGTGACCTCAGACTGTGAGGGCTCATCTAGATTGAAAGTGCTCATTCAGAGTGCGAGGCTCATCCAGACTGTTAGTATTCATCCAGACTGTGAGGGCTCATCTAGATTGGGGTGGGAGTAGGGCAGAGAAACCTTCTAGGAGGCAATCGGAAAGCAGGAACTTCCAAGCTTAAATTGTTACTGGATGACCACAAGTGTTCATTTTCTTCTATAAATATCTTTGCTCTTGGATTGACTTGCAATCTTTCTCCTTCCTAATTTATAACAACCCCATTAAAAAATCTATTGAAAGTCTATTAGGAAGTCAACCAGAACACAAAAAACATTTGGTAAACACATTCACTTCTTATATTCTGTCATATACTAAGTATCAGCATGCTTTACTTTACATTGTATCTTTTAACTAACAAACACTTTCCAAACTCACACACCCTCGGAAGTGAGCAGAAGCGACTAGATTCCAAGGAAGAGAGGCTTGCCCTCAATTATTTCTAAGTCTTTTTTGTGGGAAAGAACTTATTTTTTGTTTGTCCACGTACAAAGCACTTTCACAGTCACATGAAAGCATTTACATGTATTGGGGCCAATAAGCTGGCTCAGTAGGTAAAGGTACCTGCTGCCAAGGCTGATGCCCTGAGTTCAATCCCTGGGACCTACCATATAGATGGTAGAAGGAGAGACATGACTTGAAGAGCTGTCTTCTGACTTCCACACATGCACAGGATATTAACACACACACACATACACACACACACATGTGCACACACTCACACCACCACCAACGACGAATAAATAATGTAAAATAATTGAAAGCGTTTCTATGTGTAAAATATAACATATGCATCATAACCAATCTTATAACTCAACATATGCGCGATAAACTATATGTTAGGGAGAAGACTGAAATCTCTGAGAAAATCAGGGAAGAATGGTTCACTCAAAACAAGTGAAGGAGTGTGGTACTCAGGACAGTCTCTTCCAGAGTTCTGTCAAAGAGAGGATTGGTGACACCTTGCTGTGCTCTCCCCAGTGCAGAGACCTGCATTCAGAATTAGACATCCTCCATGAGAAGTACCTTTCCTGTCTGCGAAAGCTACATCACTGTCAAGAAGCGCTGAGCCACAGCCAGGAGCCAGCTCCCAGAGTAAGAGGGGCCATCCTCCGCTACAGCCCTACATGACAGTGGGGTAGTTCCTTTAAAAGCCCAGTGTTACAGATAAAATATATCAGTCCACACCAACATCTGGTCGTCCTGTCCCACCCCACTTGATTTACACTATGCCAATGATACAGCAAACATGGAAGAAACACTGTCCATTATCCACACCATTTTTATGTATCTCTAGAGTCTTGAAGACACTAGATTGAGCACCCCTGCTCTGGAAACCTGACATGTTCTAGATCCAGAACACACTGTGCATTTAGAAGCACAAAGATCAAAAGCTTCAAATGTTTTCGAGACATTTGGATTTCAGGATGTCTTTTTATTATGTCTGCTCTACTGGTAAAGTCTATACAATACTACCAAAAAAAAAAAAAAAAAAGACAAAATTTAAATGATTCATAATCCCAAGCATTTCAGAAAAAAAATAATCAGCCTGTACTGGTTCAAGCATGAAAGAGTATTCTTTTGATTTATTGTGAACATAATGAAAAGAGCAGAGGAAGATTGCAAAAGTATTGAGGTGCACAAAGAGAGTGTTAGTCTACTGAGTTATTTTCCACCTTCGATTACTCAGATCAGCATTTAAATATCTGTCCCCTGTCAGATATGAGTGTCTAGGCCACTAGTAAACTGGTTTTAGCTCAATGGAAGTGACAAAAAGTGGGGGAGACACTGAAGAGGAAATAAAAAAGCCCTTTCTGCCACCAATGTGAGGTCTTCTAGTGGGTTAAAGTGCCAAAGGACTCTCTTGCCCATACTCTCTCCAGCTAACTCACAGCTGCTCTCTCCCATCTCCACCTCCTTCCATACAGCAGCAGTGTGGCCAATGGCTCCCAGTGCTGATGGTGGTGATTGCCACAGCACTGGCCGTGTTTCTGGCAAACAAAGGCAACCTGGTCATCTGAAGAACTTCTGGCATCTATCTGAAGTAAAACTCAGAAGCAAACAACTCTATGAAAAACTTGAGTTCTGGTACTTTATAACTAAGGTTTTCCCTCCAAATGAATCTGGACTCCTAGTTTTACCTTTTTTTTACCATGCTGTAAATAAACTTTATCTCACAAGACTACTCTTTAGAACTGTGTATTCCTGAGAAATAAGCCACAAGTGTGACCCTTAACCATCATTGTCTCATACCCCACTTCAGTTGGAGCTCCTTCCCTCTAAGGCACTATCTACTAGGGGAGGCCACCATCCAAGGGTGTACTGCTCAAGTTTCCACAATGATCCTTTTCCCATTCTTCTATCTCTTATGCAATAAAAAAAACAAACAGGCACCTACTTCTGCTAAGGACCTAGGAACTCCCAATATAAACATGGAAAGCATACTGCTGCTGCCAACAATTCCCACTCATTTACGTAGTCAACTGATTGTACAACATTCTCCCCAAGACACTTAGAATGATCATAATTGACATCTTCTACCCAGAGATAACCATTCACTGATACCTTCTCAACGGGCAGAGTTAACTCAGAGGGCCACAGCAGGAAGTATGACCACCTCAGAGGAGATGCTGAGGTTAGCAAAGGCATTCTGAGCCTCAAATCGGGTTCTGAGTTCCTTCTCCCAGGCACTTACAAAGTTCCCCAGGGCTGGGAACAAACTCTCTGGAACACTAAAGGAGTACAGCAGAATTGGAGGTTGACCAGGCAGCCATGAAATCTGGGCGGTAAACACCCGCAGGGGAGTCATGGTTAAGCAGTTGCCATCTCCTTGGTTCAGGTCAAATGTGTAAGAGATGGGATAGCCCAGAAGTATCCCAAATACAGTGCAGAGATTCCAGTCTGAGGAATGTAGCTTGCTGAAGGAGACTCCCAGAGATACGTCCTTCTGCAGTCCTTGAAAACATGTGATGACATTAGCTATAAGAGATTTCAAGCCCGGGAGCTGGTCCAATGACTGGACAGAAGGATGAGGCTGGGAGCGGGAAACATCCACAAACGCTACGGTCCCACTCAGTGTCTGCTCCAAATGCTCACAGGCACACTCTGGACTGACAATGAGGTCATGCTCTCCAATCTCAAGAATGCGAAGCCCTGGCTTCAGGAAACCCAGCCCCTGCAGTTCCTCCAGGTAGCTTTGGAGCTCAGATACTCCTGCAGAGTTGCAGTCATAGAGTACAGCTGGCTTCAGCCCGCAGGCCACAGCCAGCACCTCTCCTGCTAAGTGAAGGCAGGTAGCTCGAGGTGGGCATTTTCTCTTGCCCATGCCCAGAGTCCGCTGAGCAGCTGCCACCAGCAGCTGAGGGCTTGGTGTTGACATGAGATCTGGAAGTTACATGACATATGGCCTCCTTAGCTTGTGACTCGGTTCCCTTCCCTGCATCACAGTTCGGCTTCCAACACTTGAGAAAGATCCTGGAAACAATATGGTAGGGGGAAATCATTAATACTGTCAAGATGGGGTCACCAATGCTGCACTCCATTTCTCTGGCAGACTTAAGTCCGAAATCGTGCTTCTAGCCACATTTACATTATCTCTGGCTTCAATTCTAACTTTTTACCTGGTGCAATTTATGCTCTGGGATTCAAACCTTACAGCAACTGGAACGGTCTATAGCAAAAGCTACCACTTCTCACAAAACTGTGCTACTGGGACAGAGCTGTGGGCCCCAAACGTAAGAGCTCTCAGAGCAGCCTGATCAAACCAGCATAAGCTACAAAGCGGAATAACCACCGCCTCACCCTGAGACACACAGGTAAGTGAAAGCGGCTAGAACTGGGGCAAAAGCCATTTTAACACTTGCTGGGACCGTCTTCTCTTCTGGGAAGGCACGCTCCCACCGCCACACGTACCCACGCCTTAGATTTTTTTTAAGACTAGTTTCAAAAAGAAGCTCTCTGCCTCAAGACACTGGGCTTGCATTTCCGCCACAGGTTCGGGGGCGCAGGAAGTCCTTCCGGCTGCCCTCCAGCATCCAGGAAACCAGTACTCTCCCACGCCCCACACGCAGTACGGTGAAAACCCCACGGTGTGAGGAGAAGCCCAGGGAAAAACAGTCTGACGCGCAGGCGCACAGACTTACTCTGCCCTTCCGTGACGTCATCCTGAGCGCGAACGCGAGCCGGAACCTTTGACAAGGCCGCGGACAGAGTGAGAAGTAAAGCCACCTTAGGCCCGCCCCTTCCGGTAGAGCTGCTGCCGGCCGGCCTGGCGAGGCGGAAGTGGAGAGAAGCATCCGAGACCTCCTGCTGTCAGGCTGCGGTATAGCATGGACCCCTCTCCTGTGGGTATTGCTGTAAAGTTGTTTTTTTTCTTGTTGTTTTTTGGTTTGTTTGTTTTTTTTTTTAATGTACCTAAATTCTGAACTTGATAGGTATGCCAAGACCATGCATCACTCCTTTTTAAAGAACCGCCTTATTGTGTGGACGCGCACAATGGCACTGGGTCAGCTCTCACTTCCACCTTAAAAGCGGGTCCGAGGGAGCCAGCTCTCTGGCCCCCTATTTTATTTTACTATTTTACTTCGAGACAGCATTTTGTGTAGCTGGGGCTGGCCCGGAACGGGACTTCTCCCTCTCTGGCTTATGCCGTGTTGGGGATTGAGCTCTGAACTTCACGCGTGCCAAACACTCTAATTTATGTCTGCAGCCTGAGTGTTCACTCTCAGTGTGCCTAGGCTAACTCCCACTGTGTACTTCTCAGTGTACCTTCTTCATGGAGCTCAAAGCCCAAGAGTCCAGTTTGCTGATCATCTTATTTTAAAAGATTTGCTTTTATTGTCATTTTTAAGTTCTTATGTGCGGGTGCCCAGAAAGCCAAAAAAGGGAATAGGATCACCTGCAGCTGAGTGAGTTAGTTAAAGATAGTGTGAGCTGCCTAACATGGGCTTTGGGAACAGAGTTAAAATCTTCTGAAGAAAAAGCAGGTCTCATCTCTATAGCCACTGTTGTGATGGGGGTTTTGTTTGTTTGTTGAGACAATGTCTTGCTATGTATCCCTCAAACATGATAATCCTGCCTCAGCCTCCGGAGTTCTGAAGTCAATTGAATGATACCTCAAGGAGGTATCTAGGCTGGGGAAAACTAAGGAGGGGAACACCATCTAGGAAGCCAAGGGAGAGTTAACATCCTTACTGGCCACTTCAAGGCCACCCATGCTTCTGACCATAACCTCTGACCCACTGCTTTGTAAGTAAGCCTAATGGACTCCTTGGTTCCCCAGCTTGAACTCTGGTGGAACTATACCCTCATTTGCCATTGGGACCTTAGAAAGTGTCTTTGCTCCTTTCCCCAGAGAAAAGTCTTACAACAGATAGAAAGGACAAATGTTGACACAAGGAATCAGCTTTTATCTTCTGTGAAGGAAATCTTAAGAAAACTCTAGCTTGGACTCTAGCCAAGTTAGGGCAGCAGAATGGAGTCCCAGACTGGAGGTTTTACATTGGTGCTACCTGCTGGTACCCTCAAAAAGTACCAGCAGTGAGTTAAAGACAGACATTACGTAAGGAAGATCAGTTTGTAGGGCCTGCCAATCTAACTTAGGTTCTTAGCTCGGAGGGAGTCAGTACTAAAAATTGATACAACCAGTGCTCTAGCTTTATATTTTTTATTCCCAAATTTATTTTACATCCCCATGGTAGTTAGCAATAAATCTCCAAATTGAAAGACTCAGTTCATTTATTATAGCACAACTATCTTAGGACACACTGCATCAGACACAGCTGAAGACCTGGCAATAAATCTAAGACAGTTTTCACTTTCCAAGTTGGCAGTCAGTCAAGCAGGACACAGATGCGGACCAATTTACAAAAGACACAGTTATTCTGAACATTTAAGATGCTACGGGAACATACAACAGAGGACTTAATTGTGGAGGGGAGACCAGATTCAACATCTGCCTTCCTGGTTTATCTGTAGTGATTCTTTTAACATGGAGTTAATTTGGAGTGCACAGTAAGGGAGAGGAGAGACTGGAGGAAATCCTACTCCCTTCTCAGTCTTCAGATGAAGGCAAGAAAGAAGACAGCTAGGGAGTGAATGGGAGCATCGAGAAACTTAGAGCTCCTAGAAAGGAGGGGACATGGTGTCTACCAAAACCAGAGAAAGCTTACTAAAGATAACAAGAGAAGACTCTACATGTAGTGTGTGCTGCCAGCACTCCGAAAAAGATGCAAGACAAGAAAGAAACTGGACTGTCTAGTTAGGACCACACAAAATCGTTTCTCATTCTAACAGATTTGTCAACTTTTCATTATAGTCACCCACTAAAAACTCAATCCATAGCCCTCAGAACATATTTTTCAATGTTCTTTGCCAGATCCTGTTGTCTGGCCATTCCTTATAGCCTGCTGACATTTCACAGAAGGGAAAGGAAATGTCCTCTATTCCACTGCTGCCCTCCTACTTTCTCTATAATGGGTTATTTTTAACTTTGAGCTCCCAGATGGAGCATTCACACATCAAGACTCCCTCACTTCATTTCACTAAATGATGCTACTCATTCCTCCAAAAAAGAAAGTCCCTGGGCCTTGCATGATTCCTGGTCTATAAAAGTCCAACTTTTAAACTATTACCTAAACTTCTCTTTCAAATTTTTTAATTAGCATACAAAGAGTTTTACTGACATGTTTATTCTACAGCTATGTATATACAATTATACTTTGCTCTCATTCATACAGACACCTGCCTTTCTTAACTCACCCAGATTTCTCTTGGTCCTCCTTTTAATAATCTCTAAGAGAACTTTAAACAAAAGCTTAAGCATCCTAAGTAAGTCTCACTGTCACCCAAGATTAGGTTGAGCTTTTAGGCTTTAAATGCATCCCAACTTAAAGTGGCTAGAAAAACAGAAGATGCTACCCTTAGTGTAAGGGCTGCAGACTGTACAGAGAGGCATGGTCCCCTTGACATGAAACAGATAGACACCAGTACTCAAGAGAATTGGGGCTCTGACCAGAGAGACGCATCTTGCTTTTCATCTATGTCTCAGAATTCAAATTATGAGAAGGGACTGGGGTCAACACTCCATGAGACATAGCTGCACTATTCTTCACTGTCCCCATTGCTCATAGCAAGTGCTATAAGCAAGTTTGAACTTTTCCCTGAAGAGCACTGTCCAGACCTTTAACATAGGCAACACCTCATTTTTCACAAATGGAAAAATCCGAATGTCAGGAAGACTCTTGGACGTCTCTGAACAAGAACCGTCCATTTTATTATCAGAGCATATCCTAGATGCCCAACTCTCTCCAGATTGTCTTTGAGAAGAAAATGAGGAAGAGGAGAGTGTCTGCCCTGAGTCACATGGAATCATAGTTGCTCATCAACCCCACATACAAGGTAGTGTGAGGGGTGACAAGGTACACTGCAGATGACGATTCTCCCATGGAATACCTCTGCTGATGACCGTTCTTTCTCTCATGGAATCCTTCGACTTTCCATATCACCAGCTGCCCCTTTGACACTCACTTTATGAGCTTTAACTCCACACACAGGTTGGGTGACTTTCAGACCTTGGCACCATCTCTATTTAGATATCAAGACTGGTTGCTAGGCAACCAATCAGCTCCTCTCTTACTTCCCGGAGCAGGGAGCCAGCTGACTGTACTAGCAGAACAGGTCAAACAGAGCTCAATCCAGATCAGATCAGTGCTCAAGGAACTTGGATGAAAGCAAGAAGAGGAAAATATGTGGTCTGAGACAATGCAGAAGGGTCCTGTTCCAGGCAGTTTTGTCTTATACAAGGAGAGGAAAATAATCAAGTCAGAGTTTTAAGGCTGAATGCAATTTCGGGCATCATTCCAAACCTTTTTTATTTACGAGTGATGCATCTGATGCCCTCCAGTTAAAAGATCTGTCAAAAGTCAAATGGAAACACAGCTGCAGCTAGAATCCTAGTGTCTAAACTTCCGAATTAAATCTCTCCTACACCAACCATGGAAGATCTAAAAGGAACCCCTCAGAGGATGATATCTTGGTAAGTTAGAGGAACTTTTAAAACTAGGCATATTTGGAAAGTCTCAGACTTCTAATGATGTTGTAGAAAGGAGATTTAAAAGTTAACTAAATCTGAAATTTAAAAAATCCTTATGTACAATATAAAAATGAGAGAGAGGGGAGAGAAGAGGGCACACACGGCAGTTTGGGTCACTGGGCAGGCAGAGCAGGCGGCAGCTGCATGCTGGGGGCAGGCTGCATGGGCTGCCAGCTCTCCTGAGTTTGAAGGATGCGGTACAGCTGCTTGAGCTGAGCAACAATGTTATCTTTGATGTCTGGAGTAGAGATCTGCAGGCGAACGCTGCCACTGTCAAAGGACCGGGTGAAATCACCAGAAAACATCTCATAGATCATGCGAGCCACCACTGGAATGACCTGTTCAGGCAAGAAAGAGCACACAAGTTTCCACTGAAAAACAGGCATTTTTAAGTAGCAGGAGAGGCCCCAACATTGATAAAGAAGCTCTGAGGCCCTGAGAACCCCTCTGCCTCCCCACCCACATCTAGATACTAGTGAACGGAATGGCTATATCTTCACAGTCAAGGTTCACCTTAGAAGTTGGTTAAGTCAAGGAAAGGAAGCTGGATGCAGCATCATTCCACATGCCCAGCTAGATGGCAGCTTACTTAGCAAAACTGTGAATCAATTGGCATCCACTGCCTATCTTGGTGTATAACTCCATGGACAACCCCAAGTAGACTTGCAACCATCCCAGTTACATCTTACAAACATGGCCAAAACTTTTTATAAGAAGATATGGAAAATGTTACATCTCATAAGATTTTAACAAGACCCTAACATCAGCAGGAGAGTAAAAGGTGAAGTGTCCATTAAATTGTTCACCCATGTTAAGAATGTGGTATTATACAACACAGTCCTAGTGCACAAAACTTAAGTCTGCTGCCTCACAGAGGGCATTAAAATACACATAGGCCAGTAGATGCTCAACCAGGACTCATCCCAGACCAGGGGGTAAAGCACCAGCAGAAAGAAGAGTTGCTGTCATGGTCATATCTCCTCACCTGGACCAAGATGAGCTTCCTCTCCAGGGGCTTTCCATCTGGCCATTCTTCCCCAAAGCATAAGTAGATCTCAAAAGGTGGCTGCTTCTCTATCTGTCCTTTCTGGTGGGCAATGAGCTCTGCAGAAGATGGAAAAGCATTCCTGGACTATTCTCTGTCTGTGCCAATCAGTGTCACCTGCCATGCAGCCCAATACAATAGTCACAATCCATGTGTGGCTATTAATTTTAAATTAATTACAATTAAATAACTCCTTAGTCATACCAGTCACATCTGCATGCTCACCAGTCACATGTGACCAATGTTTACCAAACTAAACATCACAAACTACAACTTGTCTATCATTTCAGAGGGTTCTACTGGAAACTGGGGATATAAACCTGGGATTCAAAACACATTATATATTTATATCTCAATGCTTTTTCTAAACCTTCCTCCTTAAATTAAGTACTCAAATATTTCCTGAAAGAAGAAGAGTGTGAGTTTTGCTATGCTGACCAAGGTCATCTTTCAAAGTGAAAGATAATCTAACATTTGGGGAGAGAGGTATTGGCAAGACCATTTTCTCTGCCCCCAAAGGAGCCATAACCAACCTCAAAACACCTTTCATGCAAATAGTCCTGGAGCTCAACTCCCTTTGTGACTGTCTGAGTCCTGGTCCTAGCTTAAAACCAAGGTTTTCTTCTCCCTTGACCTTTCTGTATACCAGGAAAGCTTAGGTGGGGAGGGGGGAGAAGAAAGAAGAAGAGGAGGAAGAAGAGGAAAGGGAGGAAGAGGCGGCGGGGCAGGAACAAGAGGAGAAAAGAGAAAATCTTTAGGGAACATCTCCCAGTATCAATCTTCTAAAATCAGACTCACCACTCAGGAACGTTTCCAGGCAAAACAACTTGACCTTCTTCTGCCTCTCAATCAGGTTGGGAGCAGCAAGCGAGGGGGCACATGGCCCTGACCAGTATACTTTGCACTGGCACAGCCTGATGGCATAAATGGCATGTCCGCTGACCTCCAGAATCAGTCCCCTGTCCATGACATCCAACAGCTTACTGGTGAACAGCTTCTGCTTCTCGTTGGTGATATGCTCTGGACCCGGGAACTTGACCTGCTCCAGGCTGACAGGACCAAAGAGCTCCTCCTGGTCAGGCATGGGTCCCAGGTCCCCATAGAAGAGCCGGCAGCCCTGGGGGTTGCTCACCGTCATGGTTTGCCCATACTCCTTCCCACGATACTGAAACTTGATGTCCAAGTCAGTCACTACAAGGTGAGAGATGACAGTGAGTCCTGTTGCTCTGCTCTGGCTGTCCATCCCTAAGACTCATGCGAGTCCACCAAGATCAAGCCATCATCTTTCAACCAGCTTTCAGGAAGGTCATTGCCAGTTATCCTTCCTGCAATAAAGGGAGGCGTCAACATACCCCAGGGTGGTCACACAGAAGGATGACTTGCAGCAGAGCTTAAGGCCCAGATGTACTCTCTGCTCAGTTGCCACACCCTTGGGGCTAGACTCTAACTCCATATACTGATGGTCCTGGTATCCCAGGTCACACCAAAGTAAAGATACATTGGCGACATCTGAGGGGGGATGGCAAGACTGTCTCCCTCCAATATAGGTAACTGATTGCCACATGTGTGCACCGAGCACATGAGTGATGAAGGTGACCAAGGATCTATTTGACGTCAATTAATTTAAATTAATAATCACTAGTGACTACTCTATTGTGCATCATGGAAGGTATTTATTGCATGAAGAAAGAATGGCAACATCTTCAGAGAATAGGCAACAGTGTCTGGTTTGCACTTTACTTTTGTTTTTGTTTTTGTTTTCTAAGACAGGGTCTCACATAACCCAAACTAAACTTAAATTCCCTATGTAGCAAAGAATGCCCTTGAACTCCTGATCCTTCCACCTCTGGTTCCTGAACTCTGGGATCATAGATGTCCAAAACCTTTCCCAGTTTTATTTAATGCTAGGAATTAAAACCAGGGCTTCCTACCAAGTGAGCTACACCCTTATCCCTGCATCTCACTTTTTAAAGTAACTGGAGGAACAAGAAAAAAATACCAAGGCATCCTGAAATCATACATGCTAGTACACACCCTGAACCTGTTCTACACATGCTATTAAAGGAGGCTCACTGAGAAGTACATTTTCACTCAGCAAGTCTCCCCTGACCCCAACAGGCCTTATCAAAGCTATTCAGCTTCTTGGACAAGATTTTAGGTTCATGTCCCATCATGTAGAGTATGAAAAGATGACAGGGGAAAAGAGTTAATTCTTCATCAAGATAAACATGTACCTAATTCAGAGAGTCCCTAAAAGTCCCTCAAAATCAAGAGCCTCGGGTGACCAAATCCATGCCGTGGCCTAGCACTTCCCTGTCTTTGAGCAGACCTTGTAACCAAATCCCCAAGAACAACAATAATTAACTTGTACCTCTTACCAATCAGAACAGCTGAACAGACAAGAAGGGATGGGTAAACATTTTTTTAATCCCTGGTAACTCATCACAGCTCATAAGTAGACACAGAGAGCACATGGGCGGGGCAAGTAGCTATTCTAGACATCTCACAAAAATAAGGCAGTCAAGGTCTGGGGGTGTGACTCAGTGGTGTTTGCCTCACATGCAAGAGGCTCTGGTTTGATTCCCTGCACTTTTGGAAAAGAACAGGGAAGGAGGTAGGAGACAAGGTGGGGAAAGGCCATGTAATAAGAGATAATAAGCCCCAGCAGTAAAAAGCAGGCTTGCTTACTGGGGAGAGAGCTGATCCACAGCTCTGGAGAACTATAGAAGGGTTGAATGGGTGCCTGGGGTACTTCCATCTCCAGAGGTTCTGTTTTGGGCCACACTGATTCAGGGCTGCAGTTTCCCACACTGCAGTTGCCCACGCTGGCTGGCGCCATGGGAGAACCTAGAAAAGAAGAAAGTGAGTGAGCACATAGGGCATAATATCATCTGGCCTGAGGCTCAGAGAACAAGCAAGGTAGGTATACAGGAGTCACCAAACCATAACCTGCTATGCTCTCCCAGCCTAGCACAGCTCTCATGACTCATGACTCAGTGGCTTCACAACTCCTGATTCCCGGTCATTTTATTTCTCCCATAAGCTCATTGCTTTAAAACCCTTTATTTGCTAAAGATCAGATGGAGAAAAGGGAACTTTCTCTGTAAATTGATTCAGAACAGCATGACTAAAAGGTGCTCTGGCGGGGCCAGAGAGATGGCTCGGTGGTTAAGAGCACTGACTGCTTTTCCAGAAGTCCTGAGTTCAATTCCCAGCAACCACATGGTAGCTCACAACCATTTGTCATGGGAACCAATGCCCTCTTCTAGTATGTCCAAAGACAGAGACAGTGTATTCACATATATAGATAAATAAAATCTTTAATAAACAGACAAAAAGAAAAAAGAAAGGTACTCTGCTCCTTAATCGGTACATGGTAACTCAATCCCTTTATAAGGTGTGCACTGAAGTGTGCACATGGTGACTCAATGTCTTCATGAGGGGAGCACTACACAGTGTATACCTGGTGACTCCATGTCTCCTTAAGGGGACCACTGCACAGTGTATACAGAGTAACTTTACACAGGGACTCAATGTCTTTATCAGGGACCACTGCACAGTGTGTACATGGTGACTGTGTGTACACAGTGACTCAGTGTCTTATAAGAAGAGCACTGCACAGTATGTATACAGTGACTCAATAGCTTCATCAGGGAGCACTACACACTATCTACATGGTGACTCCATGTCTTCATAAGGGGAGCACTACACAGTGTGTACACATTGACTGTACACAATGACTCAATGTCTTAAACAGGGGAGCACTGCACAGTGTGTACACAGTGACTGTACACAGTGACTCTATGTCTTCATCAGGGGAGCACTGCACAGTGTGTACAGACTGTACACAGTGTCTGTACACAGTGACTCAGTGTCTTCATTAAGAGAAGTACCACTGACTCAGCCAACTGGCTTCAAGTGAGTGTCAACGTACAGATGTTCTAGTAAAACAAATGCATTTCACAATCATAAAGTCTTAAAGGGGGGCTGGATAGATAGCTCACTGGGTAAAGAATTTGCTGCCAAGCCTGATAACCTGAATTTAGTCCCCAGATCTATGCACTAGAAGAAAAGTGACTCCTATAGGTTGTCCTCTGACCTCCACGTGTGTGTGTGTGTGTGTGTGTCCACAAACAATAAATAAAAATGCAATAAAATATTAATCTGTCTGAAAGGGGGGCTGGAAAAAAAAACTCAGTGGTTAGAGCATTGGCTGCTCTTCCAGAGCCCATGTTCAATTCCCAGCACCACATGGCAGCTCACAACAGTCTGTAAATCCATTTCAGGAGATCCCACACCCTCTTCTGGCCTCTACAAGCATGAGGTACACAGGCATGCAGTTAGAACACTGACATACATAAAACTTAAAGTAAATATTTAAAAGAATGCCCAGAAACCTAGCTAAATTTTGTCTATATTGGTGAATGAAGTAGACGGCTCCGAGACAGGATGCAAGGAAAGCCTTTCAAATGATTATCTTTTTATTCCGTTATAAATTTTAAACCACATTTGTTCATTCAACCAGATCCAATTACAGCTTTTCAGAAGAGAATGAAAACCCTATTCTTTGGCAGGCTTGATGGTGCATGCCTATAATCTCAACACCTGGCATGTTCCAACAGAAGGAGCGCTTGTTCCAAATCAATCTGAACTACATATTCAAAGCAAAAGAAAGGAAACCCCAACTCCACTTCCTGCAACCATCAGTGCTGGCCCGTCCAAAACCCCACCCAAGCCTCATCTCTTAGGCTTCTGTGCTCCTTAACTCGTCTTCCTCTGCTGCCTACCTCCCCAGCACCAAAATCACAGAAGCTGATGTTCTGTGACCCTTTGAGTTCAATATGAAATCATCTTACATTTCTGTTGGTAATATATATTCTACAACTCTCTAATAGAGACTCAAGGTGGCCTCGAACACCAAGAAACACAGCAGTAGTTTCAAATGAGAAGCCAGGACACTGGAAATAGGTTACAGCTTTTCAGGGGCCGGAATAGAATGAGTGAGCCAAGAATTCGGGGAAGGGCCCACGTTGCCAACTCTTTTAACTGTTTAGCTTGTTTTCACTGTTTTTTGTTTTGTTTTGTTTTGAGATAGGTTCTCCATAGACCAGGCTGGCTTCAAGTTTGCCGTGATCTCCTGCCCTTGCCATCCAAATACATTGGTTATCACACTCACCGCAGATAGATGTCCAATTTAAAATTTCACTGAGAGAGCATCGTGTAGTAATATTGTCTAGATTAGAAAATATCTACAAAAGGTGTCTCTTTTTTTCTTTTTAGATATTTATTTTCATTACTTTCTAATTGTGTGTATGTGTGTGGGCTCAAGTACAGGTGCCCAGAGAGGCAGGGGACAGCAAATGCCCTGGACCCCGATGATTGTGAGCCACCCAAAATAGATTCTGCCAATCTCTCAAGCCCCCATGAAAGTTTTCTTTATCCATCACTTGTTTTCAAGGGTCCAAAAGGCACCTAAGAGCGATGGCGCTCACCTTCAACCCCAGCACTGGGAGGCAGAGGCAGGTGGATCTCTGAGTTCCAAACCAGCCTGATCTACACAGCAAGTTTAGGCCAGGCAGGGAGCTATATAGTACCCTGACTCAAAAAGAAAACAAAAACAACAAGAAGAAGGAGAGAAGGAGGCAGGAAAAGTAAAGAAGGGCCATGAGCAAACACTGTCACTTCCTGGTTCTAGGTTAAGTGCTAGAACCAGCAATGCCCAGACCCTAAGGCACCATCATGGCTGGCTGAATTCTCTAGGTGGCAAACATCACCTCATCTGACCCACAGCATACAGACAGTGCTGGTGGTCAGTCAATCAAGTGGCATCTCCATGGACAGATTCGGTAAGGGATCATTCCAGAGCACAGTGGGGATCCTCCAGTGAGCATCTACAGACAGACACAGACCCTGATGCCACACAGCAGGTCCCGACCTCTCCAGCCCCTCTCTCCTGGAGAGCTGAATTCAAAAGTCCATTCAAGAGCATGTTCCTACAAGGGCACCATGAGGCTGCTAGGCAGGACTCTGGAAGACCTACTTTTCCTGTTTTCACTTTTTTTCTTTAAACTGGCCTAAGCCGGGGGATACTCTCCCTAATATACTGGGCTTTCTTACTCCTTTTGTGAAGTCCCTCACACTCTGCCACGTGGCTGACCACCATGCTTGCCATAGCTAAAAATACCAGCTCAACTCAAACAAGGCTTTCTCTTTTCCTCTTCTCCATTTCTTCCTCCTGGCAGTCGCCAAGATTTACAGCTTACCTGTCCAGGGAGTTTTCTTTTAAATGCTAATAAAATTGTCAAAAAGCCTTGAAAGTTAAAACTGATAAAGGATCCTTGTAGATAAACCCACCAGACCCAAGTACCATCAGCTAGAATCAAGTTTTCCATGGCACAGCCTCAGGAGAGTGAGTTCTGTTAAGGACATAAGTCAGAATTCAAGAGTAAAACTATTGGGAGTTTAACTACAATTCATAAACGGGATATATCACTTCTCTGAAGTAAAGTCCCAACTTTATCATTCACTGGGAATGAATTGTGCTTTTTCTATTTCTTTGAATTGGATGTTCTCTAGACCCCTAGAGCACACCCTATGGCTTTGGAATAACTGAGGCATCAGGTCTCCTGCCTGTGACTCCGGCTTACTAACACACCAGCAGTCTGGCTGGAGAACCCCCACCCCCTCAGAGCAATGGTGGTTGACGGGTCAGTAGTTCCAAAGCCAAAGCCTATTACATCCTCCTCACCCCTGTGGGCCACCAGCACCCCACTCACCATTGATGTTCAGGAAGGGGAAGGTGTCCTGGATGGGCACATGGTGCTGTGACTGATCAAGCTCATCCTCTTCATCGTCTTCATCCACATCATTATCTTTGTCATCCCAAGGAGCAGACCCTGTGGATCCTGTCCAGGACACACGAGCCAGCAGAAGAGCAGTTTGTTTCACCGACATCTCAACAGCTGACCCACCACCCAGGCTAGAGATACCTCAGTATGCACCCACAAGTTTAGCGAGTTCTAAATCCTTCTAAAGAGTCTGAACTCAATTTCTCTTATCTTGCCTTAGAAATCCCTATGCATTACTTTAGCTACACAATAGCTTTCTACACATGAGCATCCCTTTTAAGGGCTCCAGAATACTCACTTTTCTCCTTTGAGAGCCACATATGAGGGAGGCACAAACCCTCCATTATGGCAGGGTCCGACTGGATGATAAGGCTAAATGTCTGGCTCCTAATATCCATTATCCACTGAGGATTGGGTGGCATGTTCTCAGCAGAAAATCTCCACAAAGTAAACTATCTTGACCTAGTGGTTCATGTCCACTGGTTCTACAAGTAACCATTGAAAAAGCAGAATGACAAGAGCTCACATCTTGAAATTGAAGAAACAGAGGCTCAATGTGCCCAATAACTCAATTCAAGCCCAACAGTAGTAGATCGATAAGAGTTGGGTTTGGAATGCAAATCCTCCAGCTGTTACTCTTCCATCCCAACAGAGGCTGTCCTACCTGTGTCTACCTACAGAAGAGCTGTACCCTCATCTACCTTCTGCTTGAAGAACTCATTTCAACCTGTCTCCTTAAGAGACCAACCCTGGGTCCGTCCAAGCCTCAGGCCTCACCTGGATTAATGACAGAGCCCTGGGGCTGGGGGATGTCACACACTTGATAGATCTTCACAGGATTCATGGGCACTTCCTTGGTACCATCATACATCAAGTTGAACTCCCTGCTTTTGTTGAGAGCACAGCGGAGCTGAGCCTTCCATTTAGCTGGGTCAGGATCGTCCACCCCTTCCTGGTACTTTCCAGTCTCCACAGCCCAAGCCTGAAGAATGAGACAGTGTGAGTGCTGACCCCTGTGGAGAACTACTGCCAAGAATGTACACACCCCTCTCACATGCACGGGCATGCACACACACTTGCACACACACACCTCAGAGTGTTCCTCCGTCCCAGCACCAATTTAGAGATTTCGGTGGGTGATATTGACCTCAGGGCCAACAAAGGCAGGTTAAAGAGAAACCAGGCTGTATGCAAACAAAGCTTTGAATGGAGCCTTGGTTCAGGCGTTAGCACCACCACCTGTCCAGACAGCACCGAAGCTGAAGTCTGGGGCAACGCGTACAGAAGGCTTTACACAATCTTTTTCTCCTCTTCTCCATTCTCTTCCACCCTTGTTCTTCCTCCTTTTTGCCTCTTCCCTCTTCCATCTGTTTTTTGAGGGTTTGTTTGGGGTTAGGTATGTTAATGTGCATGCTTGTCCCCTCTGATTGATGGATCCCCCAGAGTTGGAGTTACAGGTGGTTGTGCTGAAATCCGATACACTGCAGAGCAGTATGGTCTCCTAACCACTGAGCCATCTCTCCTACTCCTGTCTCATTAAGTGGCCCCCACTCACTGGACTCAGCTCCAAATCCTCCTTCTTTAGCCTCCCCAGTGATGAAAATGAAGTGTGCTCCTCCCTGCCAGGCTTTCTTTTAAAATAAGAATAGCTTACACAAAATAAGTATGGCAAAAGGAAGTGAGACAATATAAAGATTTTTCAGGAGCCAGATGTGGTACTGTCTACCTGTAATTCCAGAACTGAGGAGGCTGAAACAGGAGGACAGTGAGTTTGAAACTAATCTGGGCTACATAGTAAGAGAGTCCAGGGCCAACCTGTACAACCGTACTGAGGCCTTGGTTCAATAAAAACAAAAGTCCTCTGGGAAGCATGCTCTGACATTCAGCTTGTCCCATCCCCTACCAGAGGGCAGCAAGCTTTAACAAATCTACACACATCTCTTCCCAGTTCTTCAAACTCCCCCTTCATTGGAAACCTCCCGCGGTGGCCTGGGGCGTGGTAGAGGGCGTGGCCTAAACCACTTTCAAGCTTCCTCTATTTTCCTAAGTAGGAAGTCAAAGTACCACTGCGGATAAGAGGAACAAGATCAGATCTTTTGCCCAGTGAGAAGAGGGGAACCAAAGTGGTGAACAGACCCAGCCCCTCAGGAGCGTCCCTGGGGGAGGAGTAAACCAAGCAATGCTTCCAGGTTCCCCTCACCAGTTACCCACTCTCCCCTCTGGTCATATGCCCTCTGGTCATTAAGCTTTCTTTCTGTTCTCTGAGGAAGATGGAGAAGACCTCATTAAAGGTCTGTTCCTCAAACAAGAACCCACTAACACCACATTTTATTTAGTAGAAATTGGTTCTCTTCTTCTATACCGCGTGAGTTCTGGGAATTGAACTCAGGTCATGATGTGCAGGGACACCTGCTGAGCCGTCTCACCAGCCACACTCGAGCCTTTTCAAGCTGTCAAGGCAGATTACTTGTCCAAACTTTTTTTTTTCTTTTAAAGATTTTATTTATTTTATATATGTGACGAGTACACTGTAGCTATCTTCACACACACCAGAAGAAGGCATCGGATCCTGTTACAGATGGTTATGAGCCACTATGTGGTTGCTGGGAATAGAACTCAGGACCTCTGGAAGAGTAGTCAGTGCTCTTAACCACTGAGCCATCTCTCCGGCCCTTGTCCAAATTTTTGCCACATAGAACTTTTTTTTCTTTTTGATTTTTCTGAGGCAGGCTCTTACTACATACCTCAGGCTAGCCTTAAAAATTCACAGCAATCCTCCTGCCTTAGCTTTCAGGGTAATAAAACTTTAGCCATACACCACGCCCAGGCACAGGCTTTTTCCTTAAGCTGAAATTGAACTTTTGCACCCTCTTTTGAGCTCTCTGGTCTCCCTCAATACCACCCTGCAGAGCAGCAGAGTCCATTGTTAACCAAGTCTTCTTCCAGCTCACACTTACTTCCTCCAGACACCTTCTCTGATTTGGTTTTCTCTGTGTGTTCTGCAGTCTAGGATGAAACATACCTGCCAAGCTGAGCTACCCTGTGTGGCTTAGCAGGTACCAGGGTGGCTAAGGCTGGCTCCATCCATAGGGAGGCTCAATTTCATTGCTCCTAGTACCTGAGATACAAGCCTGCTATTACCTGGTGTACCTGCCTGCTGCCTCCCCTATCTCCCTATGGTTTGTCCGACCTTCTGTATTCACACTGGCTCTGACTTTATCCATCTGACTCCAGAGGCAGATTCTGGAAGAAGTCTGTACATTTCTGTGATTCTCTTAAATTCTGTTCCTTCTCGGCCCAGCTGGACTAACTGAGTCCCAGGCTAGCACCAGCTTCCAGCTCATACCCAGCCATCTTCTCAGTCAGCTCAGCTGATACAGAAGAGGGCTATATACTCTTTACAAGCACAGCTTCAGCATCAGGAAGGGAGGGCCATGAGGCACCATATGGGCCAACGCTGTGAAGGATAAACCATACTTGTTCAAACCCCTCCCTGAGCCTGGTCACCATGAAGGCCCCATTTCTCCCTAAAATGGCTCTCATTTCTACATTTTTATAGTACTTAACAAATATCTCTCCACACTTTACTTGATTTTCATGACAATTCTAAGAAGAAGACTGACTGACTTCATTCCAATTTACCAAAAGAAAAAGTGGAGCCCAAAGAGGTTGCATGCTTTACTCAAGAGCAACCACAGGCCAGGCAGTGGTGGCACACGCCTTTCATCCCAGCACTCAGGAGGCAGAGGCAGGTGGATTTCTGAGTTCAAGGCCAGCTTGGTCTACAGAGTGAGTTCCAGGACAGCCAGGGCTACACAGAGAAACCCTGTCTTGAAAACAGGGGGAAAAAAAAGAGTAACCACAGGGTTGGTGGTTATAGAAGTTGAGATTGAACATTTCAGTTGCCACTCAGAATCATAAGGGGGCAAAGGGAACAGGATCAGAGACCCAGGTTCAAATCCTGGAGCTACCATTGACAGGGGAAGTTACTCAGCCCCACTCATGGCTTCTAAATGTACAACACAGGATGGGAAGAAGACTCTCCCTGCATAATCATCATGAGATTCAAGTGACACCGGGAACACAGGAGTCCATACTGGTGCATCCCTCCTCTCTGTATCTCACCAAAAGTTTACCAGAGCATAGGACCTGTGACAGTATCCTGTCTCCAACCACTCAAATGCTCCTCAGCAAACTATAAACAGATATACCATGCAAAGCATTCCTCACACCCTCATGAGAGGGGCCTACAGGACCAGCCTCTTCCCATGACCAATCAGGTACTTCAACAGCAAACTCAGACCCAGAGCAAGGCTGCAAGGGATGTGACAGGCCTAAGCAAGCTTGTCCACTAGTGATAGGCACTGGTTTACAGATATTTCCCTTAACACTTTCATAACATCCATCCATAATATTAATATCAATATTCATAGATGTAGTGTTTCATTTACATACTTCCATAGTCCTCTCAGACAAGTTTTCTCTCGGCCTCTCCCCTCTACACCTGAAACAGGTGTGAAATAGCCCAGTCAGCATGGCTCTCCTCAGAGCCCTGACTCAACTTCTCTGCCTCTTCCTGATCCTACAGTCAGTCAGGACTGGATCGCAGCTCAGCCTTCCAGCTTACAGACAAAGTAAGAAAGGACAAGCATCTTCGGCTATGGGAACTAACTACTCCTGAGATGGAAGGGAGAAGTTGGTCTAGAGTGGAGAGGCAGCTCCTGAAATCGTAACCACAATGAAACCCTTCAACAACCACTGCGTACTTCTGTCCGAAGTCAAGCTTTGGTTTCACTTAAATTTACTAAAGTACCATGTGGCTAAATGTAGTCTTGTCTCCAGCAGACTACAGTGAGGATCACAGAAAAATTACTTGTTATTTATGAAAACATAATTAGGACTGGGGATGTAGCTTGGTGGTAATGTGTACACTTTGCTTGGGCCTGATTGATCCTTGGGGATGAGAAAGAAAAGGTGGAAGAAAAATCAGAAGAGTGGGGAAGATAAAGGAGAGAGGAAAAGAAAAGAGAATGGCATAAGAAAGACATTTACAGACTAAAACTATGAGGCTGGAGAGATGGCTCTGTAGTTAAAGTGTGCATTGCTCCTGAAGAAAAACTGAGTAACTTGGTTCCCAGCACACACATCAGGTGTGCCGTGCAGCTCCCAATCAACTGTAACTCCAACTCCCAGGAATACAATCTTCTAACTACCAAGGGCACCTACACACACACACACACACACACACACACACACTCACCCCAGATCCACTGGGATATAAACTGAGTATCTTACAACCAATGGGAATGAAGAGACTTCAGCCTCATAGACACAGCTAGAGAAGAGGAATCACAGTTTGGGCATCTCATCACATAGATCCCACTATGTCAGAATGCCAGAACAAAGAAAGCAAACAAACCCAGAATGGCCTCAGAGAACTGGAACAAAATAATTCAACTCAGGTGGCAGAAGGAAGTTCTTTACCTTAAAAATGGTGTTTTCTTCCTCTTGTTGGGGGCTGTGCCGTGTGGCATGTTTCCAGGGGATCTGGAAGCGTTTGGAATCTCTATGTAGCCAGATGAGACCAGGGTAGAGGCCACTGTCCACCTGGGCCACCAGCCAGGGCTTCAGCCGGACTCTCCGAGGGTGGAGGGCCATGATCTAGGAGCAGGGAGAATGCAAGAGTGGAGCTAGCCACTGGAAACTTTCCCAGCCACTGTTCCCATATGCTGCAGCTACAGTTTCACTAGATTACAGCAAAGAAGTTAAATATGGCAGTAAACTGTGCCAGATAGAGGAAAAGGAATAGGGTAAAAGGGTTCTTTTGATTCTTATGGCAAAGCCATTTATACTTCATGCTCTGGCCAAATCAGACTTATCATGCAAGCAGATCAAATTTCTTCTATTTAAAAGCTTAAGCAGAGAAATGAAAGGTGATGTCATCATTGCTGGAGCAGAGCTTTCTCTGGGGCTCTGCAAGGTTAAGGTAACTGCTCTTTTCCATCTTGCCTCCGGAGAGAGAAGGAAAGTTTTAGAAACTTCGGGGCAGAAGCTAAACAAGCTATCTTTCCAAGAAGACAATGGAGAATGGTTACTTGAGAGAAGCAGGTAGGGGGCGAGCCCTGGTTCCAAAGTCCTCACTTGGGTAAGCGGCAGTCTTTTCACCCTCTCAGACAGCCTTCCCTCTTTTGGCTTCTAGCAAAAAAAGAGTCCCAGCTGATCTCCAGTGCCTGAGGTACAGCTTGAGAACACTTCCCCATTGTGAGCCTGGGAAAGCTCTAAGAAGCCATACAATAACCAAATCCTGTTGTCACAGCTAAGCCCAACACAGCTAAGCTGGCGTCCTCACCTGGGTCTATTTATCTCCCCACAGAAGCTGGAGGAAACCAACTGGTTCCAGGCGCCAGGCTGGGTAAAGTCTGCGATTGATTCTCCTCGAAACATGGACGCTGCAGATAACATTCTACAGCAGCCAGCACTCACTGCCCAAAACAAAGGCCTGTGGATCCAGTGCCAGAGGCAAAGCCACTCGCTAGAACACTGTCTGCCTGGGGTATTGTGTTAGATCCTTTTGGATGAGATCAGGTGTGTTCAGGGTAGTACAGACACTTTGGGGGTTTTAGTGTTCTTGTTTTGTTTTTTCTTAAGACAGAAATGGACACCTGGAAAAAGTAAGTCATTCCACAAATATTTGTTCATCAGCAGCCGTGTGCCAAGCACTGTGTTAATTACAAACATCATTCATGTTCTCAGCCTATGTCCATTCCTTCTTGAGGAAACCACACTGAGACTATAAGTCCCCCGTATGGCCTGAAAATGCTACCTTCTTCACTCTAGAAAGCCCTTACCAGGGTCACAGTTCTGAAATGAAGCCAGTTGAGTCAGCTGAACTACCTTCAGAAAAGCTTAACCATTAGTGACCCCTAACATCACTTCTTTCCCTGGACAGGTTCCACCCAAATACAGGGAACTCAACCCAACTCAATTTCTGGCACTTTAAGAGCAAGGTAGGACCTGAGCCTTCTGACCCAATTACCAAGTCCAGCAACTGAAACCTTACCCCTGGGAGCACAGCTTGCTGGGTAGGTGAGCTGAGCAGAGAACCTTGTGGAGCCCTCGCTCTTCACCCTGGTTTGGGGTGCTTCACAGGGCATCACACAGAGCCATTAAACCCAGGGAACATGTGGATACCCGATGAGAAGGGGCTGCAAGGCAGGAAGACTGAAGATCAAGGTCAGACTGGGTTACATGAGACCCTACCTTGAAAAGAAATATTGAAAAGGAATCTATACCCCAATGGCAAGTGCTGTCTTCTCCTCCAAGGTCCTACTCTTGCTAAAAGAGGATGGGGCAAGAACAAGGGAGAAGACAGCAGACCTATTAGCCTAGCACTGGGCACCTATTAGCCTAGCACTGAGCACCTATTAGTCTATCTGAACAGCCCCACTGCAGTCCTGAGAAGTCCTGACTCTGGGTTTGTCACTAATGAGAAATCCACTTCTCGTTGTACAATGCACCTGAGGGCTTATTATAGTTGATTCATGGCCATCAAGAACAAAATTAAGAGAGTCATGACAGTTGTCTGCACTGAAAAGATGAGAGAAAGAGCAACCCCTGGACACTAGTGACTAAGATCCACCCTCTGGATTCTCCATGTTCTCCCAAGATGGAGATCCCATACATGTGTGGCTCCTCAGCCTGCCCTCCTCTACCTTACTACCTTCTCTGTAACCCTCTCTACCTTCTAAAAGTCAGCCAGGAGTTCCCCATCTGTCATCTTAGAGTCTTAGAACAGTTATCAGGGGAAGGCAAAAACAGCCAAGAAGTCAGAGAGTGAAAATGGTTTATTAAACCAAATCCACAAGCTGCAAAACCCATAGCCATGGCTGTACAACAGAATCTCCATAACACACAGAGACACAAACCAGGGAAAAATATTACAAGGTACCATGATATATGTAGTGCTTTGTACTACATGTAGTACCAGAGCTTTGTACACTTCTCTGTATGCATATATATATATATATATACATATATATATATAACCCACATTTTGTTTCCATTCCTAAATATTTAAAACTGCAGCAGCACTTTTCTACACCACAGGACAGTGACACTTCTCAGGATGGATAGCAGCACCATCCACCACATCAACACAGGCTGTATAGTGTCACCTGTGTTAGCCCGCCCTCAGGATCCAAGACATGGTGTATCAGCCCCATTTGACAGCTGAGTTAACTGAGGCTCAGGGATAAGGTTAAGTGGCTTCTACCTTACCTCTAGGTTGCACCAACCCTGCCTTTGTGCCCTGCACTCTGAGCATCCTCCATTCTACACATAAACCAACAAGGACCCTGAGGAGGAGCCACCACACTGAGAGGAAGAGATTACAGCACCTAAATCAAACCTCTCTAAACCTTCAGGCCACTGAAGCTGTGCCTTGCACCTCCAGCTGCCACCACATGAAAATGAAAGGTCTGTTTTCTCCGACAGGTGAACCATCCAGTGATATGGCCACCACCCACCTTCTCTCTGAGAGCAGAGGGCAGGGTCACTTTCAGGCTCCTTGGGATACTAACTATCCTCTCACTGCCTGTTCCAGGAGCGGATCCTTTATAATAAACACCCCACCGCCTCTGCAATCCTCGCTGGGCTTTCCAGGACCACAGACCTCAAGCTAGAAGACTTCGTAGTTTGAGCCAAGTCTCAAAGGCAGCTGTTGGTTCTGCCCTGGTTTCCCATTCTTCCTGAAGGGAACTGAAATGGCAGCTCCATGGATTTTCACCATGCCTGGGAGTAAGTGCTGGGCTCCTGGTCACATCCTCACGAACCTCCTCCCTGTGGGTTTGGAATTGGTGGATGACAAGGCCAAGCTGTAGGCCACTGTGCTGTCATGCGCGACACAGAGATCTAACTAGCAACTTCACCAATCCCTGCCCAAGCACCTTCGCCCTCTCCCTTTCCTAGTTTCCATCTTGATACCCACCAAGACAACAGGGAAGGCTGGTGACCACTTTATCACCAAGCGAAGCACAGCAGCCCAGGCCTCCCTTCCAGGCAGGAATGGGAGACTTTTTGCTCTCTGCACTGCCTCCAGCCCCTTCAGGCCAGGAGGGCCTCGACCGCAGAGCTGCCACGCCTGACGCCACCCTCCCCAGCACCTAGCTTGACTACCTGGAACTCCACAGGCGTCTCCCAGGCCCAGTGTGAGAGGCCTTGACTGTGCTAAGACACACTCAAAAAGGAAAACAAATCCGCCCAAACCCTAGGTCATCTCTATCCCGATTTCCCCAAAACAGCCACTAGGACCTAGGGCCTCGGGGCTTGGGAAGTCCCTATTGGGACACAGGAGCCAGCCTCTGAGTAAGCTAGTTTTAAAACCGGAGAGGCTAGAGTGGAGGGGATGCCTTTGCTCCATCCAACGGTGGAGCAGGCGGGGCAGAAAATGAGCTCTTTCTGAGAGAGGGAATCAGAAGGGGGCCGGGGCCGTCCCAAAGCTACTCCGGGAAGGGAGCCCAGCACCTAGCCAGGTGCGGGACACGGAGCCCAAGCCAGCTCCCCCGCCTACACCAACTCCAGTGGGCCCGGCCCCACCCGTCAGTTGTCTGTCTTCCCTCAGGTGGCTTGCCAACGCCGGAGTCCCCACCTGGCCTCAGTCGGTGCTCAGGAGCAGGTGCACTGGAGTTCTCGCCGCCGCAGCACAGGAGCTCCCCCGACGGCTAGGTGCGGCTGGGAACCGCGGGCTCCTCTGCGGCCCGCACAGGCCCGCACCTGCCCACCTCGGTGCCCGGTGCTCAGAGCCTAGCCCAGGATGCCACAGCCCCTGCATAGTCTGGCCACGCCCTCCAGGTGTGGCCACATCCCCCGGAGTACAGGATTGGTGCACTGTGTGAAATCTGATACTCTGCGTTCCTGGGCCGCGGGCCCGCCCTGCCTCTTCGTCACCCTGCCACCCTGAGAGGGAGCGGTCCCTGTGTGGGCCTCACCCTGCGGGTGTCCGATCGTCCTGGGTATTTGGGGTGAGGGGTGTTAGGAGGCCACGTCGAAATAGAAGAGCGTCGTCCCTTCCGTAGTGACCCTGCACAAGTAAGGAGTTTGAGACTGGGCCCCACAGCTAGCGCAAGGACCTGCGTAAGTGGGCCTGGCTTTGAGAAGCTACTCCAGGACTTGTCAATGCACCTTCCAGGACTACCTGTGGGACCCCGGGTTCTACCTTACGGTCTCATCTATTCAAAGACGACCGCAATTTCTGCTTTTTCCATTTTCCATGAAGTGGTAGTTGAAAGCACAGACCCTGGAGCCAGTTGTAGAGTTAAAAACCCACCCCCACTCCCAGCCCCCACCCCCTATCCCCGACTTTATCAGGCACTAGAGACCGAGGAAAGTTTTCTCAGCTCTCTGGACTTCCGTTTCTTTTCTGTAGAGTGGGATTTCTAAATCGGCCTGTCTGGTAGATTATGTGGGCATTCAATATGTGTCTAAAGTACATAGCATTTTCGGTTATTATTGAAGTGAGGGTATAAAATCCCACAATGCCTTGCAGAGTAAGAGCGTCTTTTCTATCACCTGGAGTTCACATCCTGTGTGCCTGACGAGTGCCACCCACCCTCCCTGTCCATAGATCAACTTAGAAAGCAGCGTCCAGCCAGTGAGGCAAACCTCCCCACCGCCAAATACTGCTGTCATAAGGAAATGGAACATGGGCGAGGCACTTAGGAGGAAGACTAGGGATGTAACTTCTTTATAGAGTGTTTCCCTAGTGTATCAAGGCCCTGGGTGAGAATCTCCCGACTGCCATAAGAATAACAGCAATGAAGGACATCCACCACTCAGGAGACTGAGGTGGGAAGACTGAGCCTTTGTAGCCTGATACTGTAGAGTGTGAAGTTAGTATTAGCTGTCATCTGGACAGCCAGAGGACAGGCCTCTGGACATGTGTGTGTGTGTGTGTGGTGGTGGTGGGAACTGATTAAGGTCAGCCTCTGAGAATGTTTGTGAGGGATTGTCTTAATTAAGCTAATTGATGTGGGAAGACCCATCTTAATTGTAAGCAGAGCCATTTACTGAGCAAGGGGTCTGTACAAAATGGAGAAGTTAAGCCAAGCTTTAGCATGCATGCATCTCTGTTCCCGTCTAAGGAAGCCTGAAGCTCCTGGATCTTGAAATCCCAGGAGTGAGTGAAAGGCTGTATGCACTCCTGAACTGAGCCAGGAAAAACCTTTCTCCCTTAAGTTTCTTTTTCTGGTTATTTTATTACAAGGGGAAGGAAAAACAAGACAGTGAGTTTGAGGCCAGCCTGGGATCCATAGTGAGACCCTGTCTCAAAACAGTAAAGTAAGGTGGATAAGGGAGAAATTGTGGGGTGGTGGTGTGAGGGGCTGGGGGAGGGACCCCCAGGACCAGAGTGCAGCTTTCTTCGGATGCTTTAAGATGTGATGGAGTTAGAATGAGGTCATTGCGTTGGCTCTAATCCAATATGACTGCTGTTCTTTTAAAAGAAGGAGAGTCGTACACAGGCAGCATGCACAGAATGAATATGATTCGGAGATAAGGGAGAAGATGCCATTGAAATTCAAAGGCAGAGGCCCAGAACAGCTTCCTTCCTACAGTCCTCGGCCGAATGACACCACAGCACTGCCCTTCTAAATGCCTGGCTGATGAGGCAGTAAGCAAGCTGTATGTGGTACCTATTCTGGTGAATGTAGTAAATATAAGTTGGCTGGAGAGCCCCTGATTGGTGACAAATGTAGGTTTGCTCCTAGTCCCAGCTCAGCTTGGGATGTCCAGGCAAAGGCTTGGGACAGCAAAGCCTGACTCAGCCAGCCTCTGCTTCAACCACTGCCTGTGGCCACTTTTCCCTCTGCTCAGGGGAGGGGCAGCCTCACCAGTCCAGTCTACTCTCTAGGACTAATGCTCAGGAAAGCTCGGGTCTTCCGTGTGTGTGTGTGTGTGTGTGTGTGTGTGTGTGTGTGTGTGTATGTGTGTAGGACTGGCCCTTGAGACCAAGCAAATGTTCTTTCAAGTGTGTGTGTGCAGGGAAAGACTTACCAAGGCCTGTCACCTGAGAGAAGCCAAGAGCCCAGACATGGCACTCACTCTTGCCCTGGCTGAAACTCCCAGGACTAAAGTGATGTCTCAAGGGTCTTCTTTAGAAGTATTTTTGAAGTGTAGGGGGTTGAATGTGACATTTGCTTGTAACCCCAGCATTTTGAAAGTTGAGGCAGGAGGATCATGAATTTAAGGCCAGCCTTGGCTACATAGTAAGGTTGAGTCCAACCTCAAAAATCAAGACACATATTTTAGAGTAAGGGAGATTTAAGGTGGAAGAGTAAATTCTCTAGTCCAGAGGTTAGGGACATAGCACATTAGTAAAGTGTTTGGCCAGCATATGCAAATCCCTGGGTTCAACCCTCAACACTAAAAACACAAAAAGTAAGTAAATTCTCTAGTTCAGGGCTAAGACTGGCTTAGAAATGTTTGTTTGGTCCACACTGCATCCTAAGCACTGGAAAGTTTCATGTAAGCCATAGTGTTCACAGTATTTCTTTAAAAGTCCCATTGAGGACAGATCCCTGGCCAGCTAGAAATGCTACCCATGCAGAGAGAATCTGTGTATCACAGTTAGGACAAGATACCCTATTACAGTGGTTCTCAACCTTGCTAATGCTGCGACCCTTTAATATGCCCCCTCATGTTATGGCAACCCTCAACCATAACATTATTTTGTTGCTACTTTATAACTGTAATTTTGCTATGGTTATAAGTTATAATGTAAATATCTGATATGCAGGATATCCTGTATGTGATCCCAAAGGGGTCTTAGCCCATAGGTTGAGAACTACTATCCCATTGGGTTTACTTGCTTAATTACATGAAATTGAGTATTAAACCTAAGGTCTAGGGTCCCCCTCTTCATAGAGGAGATCTCAGAGAAGTCAAGCGGTTTTCTCAAAGTTGGACAGCTAAGTAGCAGCAAAGCCAGGTCTAGAACTCAGATCTGGGGTTCTTTCTAAGTGGACTTTGCTCAGCACCCCAGCCAGGCTTTATTCTGAGTAGTGCTATACTAAGTACTAAACCACAAATGACACTCTGAGGGGTGCACAGTTGTTAATGCAGTGCAAAGAACATAACTCCAGTTCTCATTTCACTTCCAGAAGAAGCATCAGGAAGGAGGCAGGGGGCCAACCAGGAAGAAACCCTGGCTCCCAATAGAGAACCTGAGGTCTCTTTTGCTTGAGAAAAGACTCATCTGTGTGGGCTGGGGCTAGGGTATCTTGTGAACCCCATAACATCCTGGAGGAATGTATTCTATGTTCTCCTGAGAGGCTCAGTCCCCTCTGCTGTGGTTGGCCTTGACCTCGCCTGTCATCTTGCCCTGTGTTGTTACTCAGGTGCTGACTCACCTGTGAGTCTTAGTTTCAGGCAGTAGTCAAATATGGCAGTACAGGGGCCCTGACTCACACACAGAGCAGAGAGCTGGGGAGTCCCTCCTCTGTCCTGTCACCTCTCATTTTGTGGGAAGGAGAGTCTCCTTTGCTGCTGGAGACGTCAACTGCTATTAATACTATGCACATTACAATAAAGCAGTGAGACCCAGTCCTCCTCTCTTCTTGGCAGAGTAAAGGGTGAGGTAAAACTGGAACCCCAGCCAGAGCTGGTGCAAGGGAGGCCTGAGCCTTTCTGGAGTCATGACAGTAACTGCTTTCCCAGGATGTCCTCAGTAGAGTGGGCTGCTGAAGAGGGCGAGCTAAGCAATACAGCCCTGTGTGCTCATAAGCCCATGGGCCTGCTGCCTTCTTGGCCCTGGTCACTTCTGCCTCCATTCAGTCATTTCAAGTTCTCAGAACTACAAATGAACCTCAAAGCCTGGCTTGTTGCTCATATCACTACTTCTTCTGCCCTCTGACCCCTGTGCATGGCATCCTAGAATTATCAAGATGCCAGGGAGCAGCAGCAAAAACAAATGCATAAACAAGTCTCACTTTCTACCTTGGACCGTGACAGACTTTGGCTCAGGCTCTAGATCTCCCTGCTGAAGCATCCTGCTATTCATTTCTGACTCTATTCTTAAACACAGTACTGAAAACCACTGCCACAGATGCCCCTTTCTTCTTGGGCAGGAGGCCAGAGGGAAAAGAAGATGAGCTGTGTCCCTCAGCACTTAGTAAGCTCACCCTGGGACTCTCCATCTGTGCTGTATCCCTGCCCTGAGAATCTGAGATTCCATTTCTCTCTCACCCTGATGTGAGGGGTTCCATCTACAGTATAAGAGTCAGCCACCAAACATCTCTGTGCCTGTGAACGTATACACTTCTGCAGGGACAGAGCAGTGGCCTGACTTGGGTCAAGAGTAAACAACTTACCCTGTCACCAGAGACTTGTAGGTAAGAAAGTGTCTTAAAAGTGGCCAAGTGCTATGAGGTGAGAGCCAACCTCGCCATGGTCAGCTGTTCTTGGTTTTGCTGTGTGAACCACACTCACCAGGCCTTTCCAAAAGACAACCAGATGGGAACTCTTGCCAGCCATCCAGGTACAGCATTGGACTCAGTGTGAGTTGAATAACTCCACACAGTTCACTGGCTTTAGAAAACGAGGTGTGTGCCGATGCTAACTTTTTCTGTGGTGAAGTGGAACAAGAAGCTATACTTCTACCCAGCAGAGTAACCAGACATGTTTATCTCTTCACATTGTTTGGATCTCTCTAGTGTAATGACAGTAAGAACTAGGGACACATAAACATTAATCCACGAGATGAGGGCAGGGCAGCAAGCGTGAGAAGGGAGCTAAGAATAGAGAAAAAAGCTAGAGTTGTGGTTCAACCAGCAGGGTACTGGCCCAACATTCAAGTCCTGGGTCTTGTCTTTAGCACTGCCTAGCACCAGGCATGGTGGGCCTTTTAATGCCTTCATTCATGATCATGATGTGGAGGCAGGAGGATCTGAATTTCAAACACATAGTCAAGGCCAGCCTGGGCTACATGAGGCCCTGTTTCTTGAAAAACGAAACAAAACAAATGGGCTGGGACATGCATCGCTGGGTAAATCGTTTGCCATACAAGCATGAAGGCCTGAATTCAAATCCCCAGAATCCATGTAATGCCCAACAAGGAAGTGTTCCCAAGGCACGGTGAGACAGAGGACTCCTTGGAAACTTGTGGGCTGACATATGCAGTAGTGGACACCAAAGATACCCTGCCTCAAAAACAGTGGAAGTCAAGGACTGACACAGAAATTGTTCTCTGACCTCCTCCTACACACTGTGGCATATACATGCTCATACTCATTCATGTGAATGGACAGAGACAGACAGACAGACAGAATAGAGAATGAAATCAACCAGCTATTAGGAGACAAAACCTTACTTCAGCACTATCAGGGGAGACTCTGTTTGGGTTATAAAGCCCCCACCCACCCACCCCCACTGACCACCGATACACAGAACACTTAGCAAACCACAAACAGAACTTTGAATACTTTTGTAGATTTAAAAAATGTTTATGTGTATGCATGTGTGCCATATGTGTGCAGAAGCCCTCAGGAGTCATAAGAGGCTTCGGTCCCCCTAGAACTGGAGTTACAGACAGTCATAAGCTGCTATGTGGGTGCTGAGAACCAAACTCCAGTGCTGTGCAAGAATGCTCTTAATGGGATGGAGGGGGTACAGACATCCTCTTGGAGACAGGGCAGAGGAGGAGTAGGATGAGGAACTGTTGGAGGATGGACCAGGAGAGAGGGGGATAATGACTGGACTGTGAAAAAAGATTAAAGATAATTTTTTAAAAAAGTGCTCTTAACCACTGAGCTGTCCCCTCAGCCCCAGGATTTATGTATTTATGTATTTTTATTTTATTTATTTTATTTTACATATGTATATGAGTGTTTTGCCTGCATGTACATATGTACACCACACGTATTCTTGATACCTGAGAAAGTCAGAAAAGCACATCAGATCCCCTAGAACTGGAGTTACAGATGGTTGTGAGCTACTATGTGGGTGCTGGGAATTGAACTTGGGTCCTCTGCTAGAGCAATAAATGATCTTAATTGCTGAGTCATCCCGCCATCTATTTTAGTTATGGTTTTATTACTATGGAGAGACACCATGACCACGGCAACTCTTATAAAGGAAAATGCTTAATTGGGGCTGGCTTACAGTTCAGAGGTTTAATCCATTATCATCATGGCAGGAAACATGGCTGTGTGCAGGCAGACATGGTGCTGGAGAAGGAGCTGAGAGTTCTACATCTTGATCTGCAGACAGCAGGAGACTGTGCTACTGGGCCTAGCTTGAGCGTGTAAGAGCTCAAAGTCTGCCCCTCAGTGACACACTTCTTTCAACAAAGCCACACCTACTCCAACAAGGCCACACCTCCTAATAGTGCCACTGCCTCTGTGGTAAGCACTCAAGCACATAAATCTATGAAGACCACACCTATTCAAACCACTACACCATCCCCCAACAAAATGCTTTAAACATTGCTTTTTGTTTTTTGTTTTTGTTTTGTTTTGTTAAGGGGGGAAGAAGAAAGAGAACTTTTGTTTTCATTGATGAACATGTGTTCTATGGTTACATTTTAGAGGCAGCACAGAAACCCTCAGGAAAATGAGATGTACTCAAATGTGCCTCAGCTTCCCTTCCCCCTGTCTCCTAATTGCATCTGCCTCAGTTTACCCTCTTTACTGTCTCGTGGGCTCAACAAATGTGATTTGTTACTGCTGCCGGTTCACTCACACTCTTGTCTTTAGACAATAATAAGCAGAGACATCTCCAGGCTCTAGTGTCCATCCAATAAAACTCCAAGAAATCTCAAAGCATGAGTCTGAACACTAAGCTCAGGCAGAGAGTATAGGGTACCTTGCTTCTGCAGATTGGACCAGGACTGAGGCCTGACCATAGATTTCAGAGCCTAATGAATATTTCTGAAGAACAGAGATAAGAAAGGATAATTGACAGGTTCTTTGGCCAAGCAGTAGCCCTGCCCTTCATTCCTCTGCCTCAGAACTTTTTCTCTTACCTTGGTCCATTTCCCAGCCTTAGCTGAGATCAACTTCTAAGAAGTAACCTCTAAGCTCCATGAAAAAGGTAGAGACAGTACCTGCAGGTTCTCCCATTCTTTTGGAATGGCCAAAGAGACAGACTGTTGTCCACACAAATTCTACCACATTGTCTAAAGCTAATTCAACAGCACGCAAAGAGTCATTTGATTTGGTTCATGCCCCTAAGCACCCACAGCCCAGAACCCACCTGTTTCTACAGCCTAAACCTCAGCTTTGTCCATACTCAGGTTCCACAAGAACACAGGAGCTCAGTGGTGATATTATAAGACTTCTGGTTAGGTGAACCCTCTGGAGCAAAAGTGGTTCAGATCTACCATTGATGGACCAACCAGCCCAGAGTCCTGAGTTCACCTCACATAACACATACCTTCATTCATCTTTTGGGAAACGGTCACTGGGCAGCTGCTGGACACCAAGAGATTCCCTCCCTTGAAAAACTTCCCCGCTCCTGTGGTCTCCCTCCATTCCCACTGATGGTCTCTGTTTCCACTTCTGTGTTCTTGTACTACTGCAGCCACTTCCTCATTGTCTGCTACTGTAGTTACCTCCCAGACCCACACCATTCTATGCCTCAGCCAGCCTGAGCCCCAAGCCCATCGTTCTGCAGCTCAAGAGCTTTCTATTACTCCCTAATGTTTCCTAAATCAAGACACTGCATCCACTCAGCCAACAGATGTGTTTCATGTACTTACTGTGTGCCAGGCTCTGCACTTGGTGCTGGTAACACAGCAGGGAACAAGACAGACCAGTGGCAGCTTCTGCCCTCAAGCTCTCAAGGTATTACATTCTAGTAGAGGAGACCAGAGTTGAACAAGAAAAGTAAAACTTGTCAACTAATGGTAACCCCTAAGAACAGCAGTGCAGGAGTCTAGGACTCAGTGTGGTCAGGAAACCAGACTAAGTAAGAGACGATACTGGAAATCTAAGGTTTTCTGGAGGAACTGGGTGTTTCCAGAGAGAAAAGCACCGGGTGGGCAGCAGACCAGTTAAAGGCCTTTTCTGTTCCCATCCCTGTTAGAAAGAAGGTCATCCCAGAAAGAGGACCAGGTAGGTGCAAGGGGCTTGAGACAAGAGCGCACCAGCACTTGTGTGCTCAGGATAGATAAGGAGGTCAATGTGGCTGAAGCAGGTTGAGCAGAGAGGGGGAGTGAATGAGGGGAGAGTCGTAGGAGATGAAGCTGGAGAAGCAAGTGTTGACTCCTGCAAGAAGCCAGCGGTGGGAGCCATGACGGCTTCTGACTAGACAAGTGAAACAATGTATTTATCTGCAGGATCGTGTCTGCTTCTGTATCTCAGAAGGGCAGGAGGGGAGCCAAAAAGCCCTTCCTGGCTGCAGCTACCTTTTTCAACCATGCCTTACCACCCAACCTTCTTCCCTGCAACTGTCTCAAAATTATCTCCCTTGATACACTTTGGTGTTTACTTGATTATTCCATTTTGCTCAGGGTCTCACATAGCCTAAGCTGGCGGCAGACTCTCTAGCTATGGGTTACCTTGGACTCCCATTCTCTTGTTTCTCTGGAATTACAGGGTTTGAATACATTTCCACATGCTGATCCTTGACAGAGTATCTGCCAAAGGCCCTTGGGATGAAAAGGTCTACCTCCTGAGCAGGAAACACCATTCCGTCCCCAAGTCACTTAGAACTTCATTTAGTGTTCATATTTTGTTCTTGTTTGCTCCCAGCCCCAAATGAAGTCTTAATTGAGCCATTTGCATCTTAAGAGGATATTATGTGATCTCTAGCCTTTTCCCTCCAGGAAACTCTTCACAAAGGAAGACGCTGTGCTTAAGACAGTGCTGAAAGGGTATTGCTGGTGTTCTAGATAGAGAAATAGAAGGAAAACCCATTTCAGGCCAAATGAATAGTGTTGCCCTGGTTCTGAGGTGTCCTGTTGGAGGGTCAGGACACACCAGTCAGCTGGACCATGATATCAACAGAGAAGAAATAGACTGGGAACAGCTTGAGGGGGCCTAGGTGTCCTCCAGAGGAACTGAACACTTCCATTTACAGTGAGGGCTTGTGGAAAGGTTATCAGCAACAAACAGGCAATATTCTGTAGGTTGAGTGTATCTGGAAACACAAGTGCTTAGGCCATTGAAGAGCTCCCTTCTCTAAGGAACCATAGTCGCCGTACAGATTACAGATGACAGGCCCAGTTTGCAGTAGAAAATCAAGGTTTTCTGTAAGCTTTATGCACTTTGCATACATTTGCAATAGTCTTAAACAATGTGAGCCTTAGACAATACAAGCAGGGGTTGAGGAAAAGGCTCAGAGGAAAAGGTTGAGGGTACGAGTTTTTGTTTCATAAGCATAAGGACCTAAATTCAAATCCTCCACCACCTGCATAAGAGTGTCCCTGTTGCTCTCTGAAAAGAGTGCCCATGGTCAGTTTCAAATCTGAATTTCTGAACTTTAGGCTAGGCGAGCTGGCATGCAGTGGAGACCCAATCCAGGCAGAGTTCTTCAAAAGTTTCTGCCATCCACTTTCCTGGGGCTACGCCCTCCCCTGACCACTGTCCTTCGAGTGGTTCCGTCTACTTTTAAATCCCCAGAGAAACTTCAGACCCCATCTCTGGGACTGACTCTTTCTCCTTCTGATTTTGTTCAAACCAAGGAATCAGATACAAGGCAGCAACACACCACCCGTCCCTCCTATTACAGAGACTCCTGCGTGTCCCTGAGCTGCCAGCCACAGTAGAGGCTTCCTGGACTGTCAGATGCAGAGAACAGTCTACCAGGCTTGTGCTGACCAGGTGCCTGCCTAGCTAACTCCTGGGGTATCCAGGAAGCTTCAAAATAAAGCCTGCACACTATCTGCAAAACAGTCCTCACAGGACTGGGCAAGGCTGCCACATCCATAGTGGTAGAGATATTAAGGGAGCATGAGCCAGTGCTGGAGGCTTCAGAAATCAGCCGATATTTCTATTTAGATCGAGCTGAAATAAAACCCATGCTCTTCTCCCTTCTTCCCTCCTACACTCTCACACTCCTTTCGTCTCATTAGTGCCCCTCGAGCCATGATTGGCAGGTAAAGATGAGGTAGAGTCGAGGTGCTCAGGGTGAGAAAACAGAAGGAAGCACACTGGCATGTCTTGACAGCCAATATAACTGGTTCAAAAGTTTGGGTGATTTCAGTTTTGGACTTCAAGTTTGAAACTTTGCTGTAAAATGTGCCGTTTGATTTTTCTATTTTTTAATCTTTACTTGGCTGATTATAGTTCTTCTTTTCCCTTCCATTTTTCTATTGATGCTTTTGTTTGTATGTATTAATTGATAGCGTGTACCCAGGCTGGGCTTGAACTCTTGTGTTGCTGAGGATGACTCAGAGTATCCTAGCTGAATGACGGGCCACCACACACCTATTTTTTGACATTTTCATATATACGTACTGAAAACCTTAACAACAGCTCTCTCCCCTGCTGCCTCTCCCTCCCTCTCCTCTGTCTCCTTCAGCTGAGGATTGACTCCAGGGCCTTGAATGTGCTAGGCAAGCTCTTCCTCACTGGTCAGTAATCCCAGCCCCAGTAATTTTATTTTGAGACAGTGTTTCACTGAATGACTAACTCTGACTGTGAACATGCTCTGTGGTCTAGCCTCAGACTTTTGATCCCCTTGTCCCAGTCTCCAAAGTAGCTGGGATTACAGGGTTGAGCCAGCAGATCTGACTGTCCAATGATTCTCTACAGTTATCATTATGAGCTGTCCTTGTCATATGTTGTTATGTGCTAAAGCAGGCAACTTTGCCTTCCCCTGGGTGATCTAAAACACACAGGTTCACCCATGTTTACACACACACACACATGCACTCATGGAATACATGCACGTGTGCACACATACACTACTCTACCTGCGGACTTAAGCCTGAGTCTGCCTTTTGAGGACAAGCTGCCCCTCTGTACAAGGATTCCTAGACCCACTTAGTCAGGTTCTTGTAGGTCCCTTTCATGTTCTTTAAACAGGTGGTGTTGTTTTTTGATTTTAAAAAGTACTTTATCCAGGTCCAGGGCTGGTTCCCAGAGAGTAGGAAGCTGCCCAGCCTGCTGTGGCACTCACTGGCTTTTCTCTTTGGTCATAAAGGGAACTGGAGGCTCTATGCTGGAATGTTAATCTGGCCCAGAGGCCTGAAGTCTTATCCCAGGATGTGAACGTATGCATGACCATCTGTCTTTCCCGGGGGTGTGAAGATCGCAGCCACTCTGCCTTTGACCCTGACTGAGCCCAGGGGCAGGAGCTGGAGCTTTAGGAGCCTGGGAACCTCTCTGTGAGACTCAGTGTCTAGAAGCCCTGGGAGTTTCGCTCTGCCTCAGAGCAGACTTGCAGTTACAAGCAGCAACCTGCCCTCCCTTCCCGCCCAGACTGGGAAAGTAGTGGCGTCTCTAGTTCAAGCCCAGACCCGCCTAGCAGCTGGATTCCACAGCCTGGGCAGGAAGCTGATCTCAGCCCAGTGACCATTTCCCTCTGTTTTTTTGTCAGAGGAATTTCCACACCAACTATCTGGGGTGACAGGGATAGGCACAGGCTTCTCCCTGAGCTAGAGTGGTGGAAAGAAGTCAGGATATGGAAAAATAAAGACAGAGGGTCAGGCAGACATTCTTTCTAGACCCCATTCCAGATGCACACCAAGTTGCAAGATACAGAAAGAAGTAGGGAAGGCTGGACTGTCCCACGATACCGCTGGCCAGAATGACAGACAAGGGTGGGTTTGGCTGGGTCTGGGCAAGTCTTCAGAGTCCTTGCTTCCTGCATCCCCAGGGGAATGAGGCCTGGCTTGCCAACCTCTCAGGCCTAAGTCTGCAGGTGGAGTAGGGTATGAATGCACACATGTATGTGTGTGCATTTGTGTGTATTTGTGTATGGGTGTGTGTAAGTGTGTGTGAGTGAGCGTGTGCAAACCTGTGTGTTTTAGATCACCCAAGGAAAGGCAAAGCTGCCTGCTTTAACACGTAACAACACAGGACAAGGAGAATAATTTGAATTTCAAACTAACAACAAATACTCCAAACTATTTTTTTTTTAAATCCAAATTTATCTGAGTGCCTCTTATTTTATCTGGCCACCCCTATAATGGGGCTTTGGTACCTGGGTTAAGACTGACACTTGTTTCCCAGACTTTCCAGCTCTACTGGAGTAAGTGTGGTCCTTTCCTTGGGCAACTCCTCACTTTGTGTCAGGGGATTTCTCGGGTACTGGTTTTTCGGGCCACTTGGGGGGGGGGGGCAGGCTGCACAGGGTCAGCCTGCATGGGACCAGCTATTCGGTCAAAGCCCCTTCCCTTCATTCAGTTCTTCAACCCTAGACGCTTTCATGTAGAGTGAGCGTTCCTGATCCATCCAGGGTGCCCTTTGAAGATGAAAAGCCCCACAGTGAAGTGCAGTGCCCTGTTGTAATTAACATCATTAAGAGCAATTTTTCTCATTGCCCTAAAGAAACCTCACTCCTCGTAAGGAGCACCTACCCCACTCTCCCAGGAGTCAGCCAACCCATCCAGTCCAGCCCCACCTCCCTGCCTTTTGTCACCCTGTGCTTGCCTTAGACTTGATTGTTCTGTTTTACTTTCACAGATGATTCTCCTGCAACAGAAGGCACCCAGCCCTCAAGGCACATGTGGATGTGCCTGGGACAGTCTCCTGGGACATGTGGATGTCTGTCTTCGGGGTTGGAAGCACCGGAGGGAGGTACTTACCAGTCCAGCCCTGACTTTAGACCCAGTGGCAGCTGTAAAAGCTGTAAAAGCTGCCTCTACCTCACCTCTCAGCCCGAGGGCCCTGACACTAAGAGAAAGGTTTCTTTGATTCTGCAGGGCAGGCTATAGCAGCATAGTAGTGTAGTGAAGGAGGGGGACCTTGTCTATGGGAGCTGCTCACACCATGACTGGGTAGCCCAAGGCTGTGCTGAGAGGCCCTGGATGGAATTCTTATCTTATTTCCAGGTTTGTGTTTCCTTCTGCTCTACAGAACAGGATGATGGGTGTTGTCTACAGAACATTTCATTCAGTAGCTCTGTAGCAAGGGGGAGAGGTTCATGTTTTCTGAACTGTGTCACATTAATCTATTCATAATAACAGAAGAAGCATCTCTCTCTCTCTCTCTCTCTCTCTCTCTCTCTCTCTCTCTCTCTCT
>JADRCH010000057.1:1336370-1356599 GCA_019843965.1 Rhynchomys soricoides
AATCAGTGAAGTTGATGGGTAATCTCGAGGCTGATGGGTAATCTCGAAGCTGATGGGTAATCCCTGAGGCTGAGTAGCAGGCCTGTGAAGTCTGTCACATCCTTTTGTCAAGTTTTTTATTTATCGTATTTTAAATTTTCCATGGAACTTTTTTCTTTTAAATTATTAAACCTTCCTGAGTATCCCGATGCTCTCTTCTTAAGGAATGGTCTTGCCGTTCACCCACCTCACTTCAAACAGTCCAGGAGCAGTAACTTAAAGTCCACTAGCATCTCCTTGTACAGTAGTGTAGAACATCACTTCCTGAACTAGCATTAAGTCTGAAAAGACTTTGAGTTTGAATACAAAAAGGATATCCTAGGGGAAAGAAAGTGAGTTCTAAGAGTGGGAAGAAGGGAGGAGGGGGAAAAAGTCTTTATTAGCGGGGCAGTGGTGGCGCACGCCTTTAATCCCAGCACTCGGGGGGGGGGGGGCAGAGGCAGGCAGATTTCTGAGTTCGAGGCCAGCCCGGTCTACAGAGTGAGTTCCAGGACAGCCAGGGCTACACAGAGAAACCCTGTCTCGAAAAACCAAAAATAAATAAATAAATAAATAAATAATTTTTAAAAAGTCTTTATTAAAACCTCCCAGGTGTGTGTGTGGGGGGGGGGTGTTTGGGGGTGTGGGTGTTCATGTGTATATGTGTATGTACACGTGTGCTCTCCACAGAGGTATAGAGACAATGGCTAAATTCTTAGCTATCAGGTTATAGTCACATAGGCCCTCCTTCCACTTCAATATTTTGAGTGAATACCAATATTTTGAGAAGAAAGCGGCTTCTTTTCCAATATTCAGCAAGCCAATGCTGAGACTGCTTGGATGGAGATAGGGTGAATTTTTACTTAAAACTGGGAAAGGTCTAGACTTGCACGCCGGAAATCAGGTGAGATCAGGTGAGAGTAGGAGTCACCTCAAGTGCTGTGGCCTTCAGCTTTTGATGAGATCTCTGGAAGAACAGGAAACTGCATGTCTGGGGGTGTGGAGTAGGGCCCCTGGGGTGCAGTAAAAGGAGAAAAAAGTATAGCTTTTATTGGTTAGAGCCAGGTTACATGGTCACCAGAGCCATAAAACCTGTGAGGACACTTTGCAAACAGCCTTTTGTTTACCTAACTGACTATACCTTTTACCTTTCAACTAGACAGAAGACAGATGTCTATTAATGGGTTCCTAGGCCAGGCCAGATGCAGGCCACCACCCTTTCTGTTTGCACGACTCTTGATACTTGCTTGCCCTGTCCTTTTCCACCCACACTGGCTCCCCCACTCCCACCCTAATTAATAGTAGTAGGTGACCCTGGAACAGAAGGCGGGCAGGTGGAACCCCTTCTCTTCCACAGAAACATGCTTCGGTGTCTGCAGTTGTGCTGTGAGTCTAGGCTCAGTGCTGGAGCCAGTACTTTGTTTACATCGCACCTCAGTTAGTTTTGAAGGGAAGTATGTCTTTGTGTGGTCTCAAACGGCCTCACCTATTGCTGTGTGTCCTTGAAATAGAGGCCTCAGCTCTGTTCGTTTGTTTGTTTACTTCTTTAGAGAAGTAGGATCTTGTTTATTTTCCCCTGGTAACCTCAAATTCATTCGTTCGTTTATTTATTTTGGATAAGTCATGTCTTGTTTTATTTACCCCGGGTAACCTCAAATTCAGAGATCTGCCAACCTCTGTTTCCCAAGAGCTGGGATTAAAAGCATGTGTCACCACGTCCAGCTCAATTTTATTTTTTAAATAAAGGTCTCTAACACTTCATTCTCTTGCCTCAGCCTCCTGGGGACTGAGATCACAGGTATGAGTCACCACTAGTTCATTTGCTGTGTGGGTTTGTTTTATTCAATGTTAAAGATCAAACCCCAGGATTTGAGAAGTACCTTGGCTAAGCACCCTACTTATGAGCAACGCCCCTGGCCCATTTAGGTTATTACTCACACGCAGGCTAATACACATCAACTTTAAATGTACAGTTTACTCGTTTGGGTGATAACACATACAAGATGCTACTTTATCTCGTGTATTTCTGCTTTTGTTAAAGAAAGAATGTCAGGAGAGGATTGCCTTACACACTCTCAGAGCCTAATGCATAATCGCGCAAGTTCAGATCTCTTTCTTGCTAAGCATCCATGTCTGCATCTGCCTCAACTGACTGACAAGATCCGTTTGACAGTGTGCCGTTAAGTGGGGTGTGCGGGCACCCTTAAGCGATGGTCGTTGTTTTTCCGAGTAGCATTCAACCGTTTCTGCTAGCATACATCGCCATCCCAAAGCAAAGCATGCATGTGGTTGTGGATTTAGCTCAGTGGTTAGTGCTTGAAAACCAGGACAAGGTCCTGGGTACAGTTCTTAGCTCCTGGGAGAGGGGGAAAGGACCACCAACCTCCCCCCACCCCAACCCTGAAAAAAATAAATAAAGTAAAAGATAAGCACAAAGCAAACTACTTCACTCCTATCCCGGGAAGCCCACCAGACTCTACAACCCTAAGAGCTGGCGTTCCGAGAACGCATGCGTAGACACTCCCGTGCGCTCGAGGACCTCCGGCAGGGGGCAGTATCGCGACCTGGAGGGTGTAACGCCTGTCGTAGTCGCAGGGCGTAAAGCAACTTTGCTTGACGGCACCCGTCTCCGCCGTAAAGCCGGCGTGCCCACGTGCGACAAGTTCCCACTGGGAACCTTGGATTTTATTGTTGTGTTTCGGTTTTTTTGTGGTGGCGAACTTGACGTTTCCACTATGGGCAAACGCCGGAGCCGCGGCCGCAGCCAGCTGCTCAGCACAATGACCAAGAAGCAGAAGAAGCACCTTCGCGACTTCGGGGAGGAGCACCCCTTCTACGACAGGTCTGGGCGCGCGGGCGACCGGGAGGGCTGGTTTCGGTCCTGGCGAGCCCGTGTGGGTCGGGGCGGGCCGGGAACCCCCCTGCGGAGGTGAGCTCTGCACCCGGACCTGCTGAAACAGCGGGGCGTGCTGGCTGTCATCCGAGAACGCGCGGGCTGAGGCGGGAGATCTCACCTTAGACCAGCCAGGGCCATGTAAGGGTCCCCCAAAACAACACAGAAAGTCGAGAGATAAAAGTTGGCCATGACAGGTGAACCCCGATGTGTCGTTAAAAGCCAGTTTCTGACTTGTTTTTTCATACAAAATGTCATTGAGCTCTTCTGTCTGTTCCTCATTTGCCTTCTGGTCATCTCTGCCCTTGTGCATGTAGATTTTTTTTTTTTTTTACAATGACTGGATATTATCCTGTATTGGACATTTGTTTTGTATTCATTTAAAGCAGAATCATTAGACCTTTTCGTGATTGTTAGAAACCAGCAGCTGAAGTTTAACATTATGTATTTCTTTTTAGGGTTTCCAAGAAGGAAGCCAAGCCACAGATTTGTCAGCTGGTAATACTTTTTTTCTTTATAGTAGTTAGAATTGGGTTGTTACTTTTAAGATTGGGTGTAAAGCATAAAGCTTGGGTTGCATTCCTGTGTTTTTCTGTTTTGGATGTGAACTGAGATTTTAATAATGCTACTTAATTAGTTTTAAGTGATGGGGATGGCTGTAGAAATTCGCTTATGACAAGAAAAGCCGTGGTGGGAAACTACCCATGACACTACTTAAAGCTCTGTGGAAGGGGTTCGTCTAAGTGCTGGCTTCTTATGCAGTCACCATGAAAGGCTTCACACAGTGTAAAATGGACAAGGGGTCCGCAGACTCAGACAGTGAGTGGCACTTGTTTGTAATTTTCCAGTTACATCTTGCAACATGAAGCCTGATGTCAGAGATGTAAGTTAAAGCCCATAACCTGAAATTTTCTTTGAAAAGTCAGTTTTCTTTCCATGTGCAGCTGATATCAATTAGAACCATAGCTTGGTTAACCCTTTTATTTAAATTTCATGCTGGGCTTGGTTCAAGAGATGAGACTGTAATATTTGCTGAAAAACGCTTGGGTTTTTTGTTTTGCTTTTCTGTGAGTTAATGTATATTCATTATACAAAGTAGTGGGTTTCCTTAGGACTTTTCCAGTTGTAATTATCTGATCATATTCATTTCTTTCCTGTGGCTATTTGCCTTCTACCTCTGCTCATTCCTTTTTACCTTTTCCTTTTGATTTCATGTGTTCTTACTCCTTTTAAATCTTGCTTCCTGATACAAGAGAAAACACATTTGTCTTTAGTCTGACTTGTTTTCACTTACTTATCTCCCATTCTGTCTGTCTCCTTGCGTGTGTTATAATTTCCTTCTTTATGGTTGAGGAAATTCCGTTAAAACGTATTTCTCACATTTTCTTTTTTCTTTCATTTTTTTAGTGTGCGACAATAAAAACTATTTTTTTTTCTTAAATTCTCATTTCTCTTTAGTCAGAGAGCTCAGATTCTTCACATTCTGAAAGTGAATCAGAGAGTGAACAAGAGCACATTTCAGGGTACCACAGACTGCTTGCTACATTAAAGAACGTTGAGGAGGAGGAGGAGGAAGAGGAAGAAGAGGAGGAGGAGGAAGATGGCAGTGCTGTAGGTGATGCAGAAATGAATGATGAAGATGGCGGTGAGGATGCCAGTGTGGAAGAAACAGCAGAGTCGGCTGAAACACAGGAGCGTAAGTGTTTGGGGCTGTCCTGTCCTCTTTGTTCTGTGTTGTATAGGCATGTGGCTCCAAAGCAGAGATTCTTTGTTGGGTTTGGTTATGCTTGAGAATCTCATGGGAACAGAGGACCCTCTCATCAGGAAAATGCTGGTTTACTCTTTGGGGGACTCGTAACCTCAGATAAGACCAATTGGCTTATCAGGGGGATATTATGTGGTCACTGTGACAGCTCCGGTTCCCTGAAGAGGTGGTTCCTCTTCAGTGAGAGACCAGGTTTGATGGAAGGTAGACATAAAAATACAAACTTATGAAGCAGCTGGAAAGGAGGCGAGACTGCTCCCACTGGGTCCTTAAGGAGACTCTGAGAGGTAATGGGATTGAGAGCCCAGAGGAACTCCATTTTAGGGCTCAGACTGCAACTCTAGGTGATCTTCTGTGCCTGAGAATCAAACCCAGGAGCTTGTGTATATCAGATTGAGCTCGTCTTTTGCGTCAAGGTCTTACTGTATAGACCAGGCTGGCCTTCAACTCATGATTCTACTTCTGCCCTGGAAATACAGGTGTGTGCCTGTAAACAAAGGCTTTTCCACCTGTCCCCCAGATCCCAAATAATGACCCTGAGACTTAACTAGTTATGAATGAATGCCTAAGCCATAAGCTTGGGCTTGTTCTTTGACTAGCTCATAACTTATATATACCCCTTCAGGCTATTATACATGTGCCACATGGCTGGTTAGTTACCTCTCCTAGTTTCATAAGTCTGACTTCCTCAGAATCCGGGTCGACTCTCCCTCACCTCACTAGCTCCCCAGAGTTCCTGTCTCTCTAGCTGAGCTCCCACCTCACCTCTTCCTGCCTTTTTTACTAGGCTATCATTTTTTTACTGACAGGTGATGCTTCCACATGGAAGCATCTACACACCACCTTGCCTGGCTTTTTTTTTTTTTTTTTTTAAATCAGTCTCATTAGAATATGTTTATATGCAAATAGAATGAACCCAGCATGGGCCTACAAGGCAGTTCACTGGGTAAAACCTCCTGCTGTGAAAGGGTGACCTCCAGTTAGAGTCCCACATAAAGGTGGAAGGAAAGAACCAGATCCACAAATACAGCACACACTGGGATAGGAATAATTAATTAAGTGTGCCTAATTTCTATATTGCAGTTTGAGTTTTGACAAATGTGTACCTTCCATGACCTCCAGAGATGCTTATCCTTCTGCTGGCACAGAGCTGATTCCAATCACGGTAGATTAGCTGTGCCCATTACCGAAATCTGAGCAAACATGGTGAAAACATGCAGCCTTTTTGAGACAGACTCTTACTCTGTAAACCCAGCCTTGAGTTCACTGTGTGGCCCACACTGGTCTCTAATTGTGACCATCCTCCTGCTCCATACCCCTTCTGCCTCACCCCTGAGTGCTGGGATTGCAGGTGTGCTCTGCTGTGCTGTGCCTGGCTTGTGTCTGTGTTTTCCCTTTGTGTTATTCTTAATAGTGTGCTTTTTACTGGGGATCTATGTGGGTGACTTCTATATCTCACTATCTCAGTCCTGTTATTCTTACAGTCTCTTCCTTTTCTGAGACAGTATCACTATATATCCCTGACTGGTGGCCTAGGATTTGTTGTATAGACCAGGCTGGCCTCAGGCTCACTTCCCATGTACTGGGATTTAAGGTGTGCACTACCATTCCTCCTAACAGAGTCTCCATATTCCCTCCATCCCTCTGATACTGGGTTTTATACACACCAGGTAAACACTTTCCAACTAAGTTACATCCCTGGCCTTTATTTATTTATTTATTTATTTATTTATTTGATTCTGGCTAGGGCCTTGAGCATGCTGGGCAAATAAAGATTTATTTTATGTATATGAGTACACTGTAGCTGTCTTCAGCCATACCAGAAGAGGGCATCAGTTGATTGGGACCCACCATGTGGTTGCTGGGAATTGAACTCAGGACCTCTGAGCCATCTCTCCAGCCCCACAAATACTTTTTTTTTTTTTAAAGCTTAACCTGCCATGTAGTGTTTTGCCTAGTTAGTTTTACTGGGATAAAAGGACAAGTGTGCCTTGCTGGGCACAGTGGCACACTTGAGGCAGAAGGATGTCTGTGAATTCAAGGTAAGTTTTAGAACATCCAGAGCTACATAGTAAGACTCTGTCTCAAAAAAATTCTAAATAAACAGAAACCTACATTGCCATAATTTTTAAATGTTCGGAGGTTCTTAGTGCTGGGTTTCTTGGCATTTAACTTTTTTAGAGGAAAATGGGTTTTGTTTGTTGTTTGTTACATGTTTTAATTATAAACATGGGTCTTATTTACTACAGAAATGTGAGAAGGGGCCTGAGGATGTAGCACAGTGGTTGAAATGTGTGCCTTGGATAAACACAGCCCTGAGTTTATCCCCAACACTACATAAAACCAGCTGTGGTGGTATGTGCCTCTAATTCTAGCACTGGGTGAAGGTGGAGACAGGAGGATTTCATCTTGCAGTACTAAGGTTGGACCTAGTGCCTCCTACCTGTGCTTTGTTACTGAGTTCTGTCCTCAGACTGGACCCTTTTCTCCATTACGTAACTCTGGATTCACATTAGTTTCTTGGATCTAGAGCACTCAGTATTGAATACTCCTTTGACAGACATTTCAATAGTTCCATGTTCTTTCTTACCATAATTCAGGCTGCTCTGAACATCTTTCATTTGTATCTTGGTGCAGTATTTTAGAGTAAGTTCTAGAACTGGGTATTTTAGAATTCTCTAGGGTAACTCCTAATTATGATAGAAATCTATTTTAAAGAATTGGCTCATGTGATTACCCATGGACTGCAGTCTTCCAGTCTAAAGGTGATCAGGCAGGAGCCCCCAGAGGAGCCACTGTCATAGCTGGAGTTTACACATGTGTGCTCCAATCTTCCCCTAAGGGCAGAACTGCCTCCTGTGTTTACTTCTACAGTGGGAGCAGCCACCGCATGAGGAAGGCCAGGAGATAGCTCAGCTGGTGGTGTCTGCCCAGCATGCACAGAGCTCCTAGTTCCATCCTCAGCACTGCATTTACCAGGCAGAGATGGAGCATAAGTACAGTCCTAACTTGCAGGAACTAGAGATAGGAGGACCAGAAATTCAAGGTCACCCTGAGCTAATAGTGAGTCAACTAAGACACTAAACCATGGAAGACCCTGACTCAAAATAAAATAGTCACTTGACTTCCTGCCTGGAAATCTACCATTTGGAACATAAATTTAATCTAATAATACTCCAGGTAAAGTTGAAGCACGCTCCTGGCCTGAAGCTCAGCTCAGTTATAGAATTTACTTCATCTCTCAGGTCTGTAATCAGACTTAATTCTGAACGGTCACACCCACTGCGTTACCTAATCATTGTTTAAGAGTAATGGTACACACCTTTAATCCCAGTACTCAGGAGACAGAGGTAGACTGATCTCCTTGAGTTTGAGGCCAGCCTGGTCTATAGAGGGAATTCTAGGACAGCCAGGGCCACGCAGAGAAACCCTGTCTCAATGAATGAATGAATGAATGATAGCAATGAGCATCAGTGTTTGATTTTGTCAACATTTAATAATGTGTAAATTGCTCTATTTTTGGAACAGTTTTACTTTGTAGGCCTGGCTGTCTGTAAATTGCTGTGTTGACCAGGCTGGCCTGGAACCCCCAAGCCCCACCACACCCCATACATGTCACAAAATGTTTTTCATTGTTTCAGATATGTCTCTAGCTGACAATTCAAAAGGAAAAGATGATGAAGAGCCACCTGGTGCATCACAGAAATCCTCAGAGGAGTTCACGGATGTGAAACACGAGTCACTGTTCAGCCTGGAAACCAATTTTCTAGAAGAGGATAGCGGGGACGGTTGTTCCCAGAGAACATCCCAAGGTGAGAATGGCTCCTGTTGCCCCAGCCCTCTCCTGTGGTAGGCTGTGCACTGATTGTGCTTAGTCTTCTGACTGGGGGGGCACAGTAGAACCAGCTAGGTGGTGACCACATGGGAGCTGGAGGAGATTCTTCTCACATGTTTGTGCTTTTTAGTAGTTAGGGTAGAGGTGAGGACTGAGGAGTTGGAGAGGAGCCTGAAGGGGGGAGTGGGGAGGCCAGTCCCCAGGCCTCACGTCTCTAGACTTGGAGTCTAAGAAAGGCTAATCCTCCTAATGGGCAGAAGAGAAGGGAGAACGTGCTCTTCCCCCCTCAGCCAGGCTTCTTCATTGGAGCAGTACCTTTTCAATTTTGCGAGGCCCAGGAATGGCCAGTCTGAGTGTTCTTATTACTAGGAGGATCCCCAGAGCCACCACCTCCAACACCCTCCATGGTTACCATGCCTGTGACCAAATGGCAGCCAGCTGGACTTGGGTTTCTGTAATATCAGTCTGCTGGTGAGAATGCCAAGCTGGTGTCAGTCTTCTGCCTTTCCCAGTTTTCTGCAGCTGCACTTCAGTGTGGGTGAAGCTGAGTCGTTATGTGGCCTCACTCAATCTGCCGGCTTTTACGTTGGAGGAGAAGTAGAGGTAGAATTTGTGGAATTTTAGCAGAAACCACATTCTAACCGTGAACCGGGACAGTGGGAGCCTGGACAGAAGCAGGAAGCTGGCTATTCTGAAGCCTCTGTACATTGGCTGTGCCGATGGGTTGGCCTAGGCTTCCCTGATGCTGTTGCTTGTGTTGTTTTGGGCATTTACTGCAGGTGCATGTTGGTTGGATCCTTGAGCAAGTTAGCTACTTTACTTTGCTGCTACTCAGTAAGAGAGCACAGAGAGAGGGCTGGGGATCTCCTGAATGCAGTGGGCTACATGGCCATCACAGAGCTGAGGGTCATCTGTATGCAAGGGGTAACATTTGTATCATTTGCTAGTTCAGGTGAATACTGTGAATTATTAGTGTGTTATGCTGTGCAGAATGCATGGAGCCTGCTCTCAGGAAGGAATCTTGCCGTCTACCAGATAAGACAGGAATGTATGCTGGCTTGTTTGGATGTACAACACATGGTAGGGGCTAAAAGAGCTGTGACTGTCCACAGGGAACCAGCTCTGCCTTTCCATGGAGCCAGTGCTGTGCTTGGCACAGTAGACCCCTATGGAGCACTTTCTGTGAAGGAATAACACTGAGCAGCTGAATGCGAAATAAGAGGACTTTTGCTGCAAAGGAGAGGCTCATAAGCAGAATTTAGGGCTAGGTTCAGAAATTACTGAAGAGGTGGGTTTAGGTGCAGTGATCAAAGCCTGAACTTTGAGCTGAGATGCCGTGTGATGAGTTGTACGTCAGCGCTCAGCTCCTCAGATGTGGTTATGGTGCTGGAGAATGGGGACCAGGGCTGGAAAGAAGGGTGAGTCAACACTGGGAAGATTAGCAGGTCAGTCTCAACAGAGACCGGAGATGAACTTGTCATTTTCCAGGTGACTAGAGTTGAGTCTGACACTCTGAGACTAGAAAGCCCCGCTATTGCTCACTGTGCTGATCACTGTGTTCTGAATTAGATCCGTTTCAACAACATGTCAACAAAGAACTGAAAGAAAAGGAAATTCAAGCTGCCGCTTCAAGTCCTCCAGCTACGCAACAAGTGAAAGTACGTACTGCTTGGTTTCCCAGGCACGGGAGAGAGCCCCACGGAAAATGTGGTCTTTGGTTTATTGGCATATATTAATTATTCATAATGAGTTTCCTCATGACATTGAGCTTGTGTCAGTCTTCTTGCCTCTGCCTCCCAAGTGTTAGGATCATGGGTGCGCAGTTGAAGTAATTGCAGTCACGTTTGGATGTAAGAAGTCAGTCAGAGATGTCTCTTGTACTTTTTGCCAGTTCTGCCCATGGTACCATGTAGCAGAGTACAGTATAGTATCGTGACCAGAAAATGGACAAAGATGCCATTTATTGCTGCATGCTAGGCTAAGTGCTCCGTCCCCATGGCATTGCATCCCTAGACTCAGATACTCTGTACAGTGTTGTCTTAAGCAATCCCTTTCCTACTAGCTCAGGCAGGTATTGGAACTCTCCATACCGTGTGGCCTCACTAGCAGGGCCTCTCTATGTAGTCCTGGCTTGCCTCTGCCTCCCCAACACTGGCATTAAAGGCGTGTGGCACCATCCCTGCCCTGCTGCTCCTTCTCACCATACCTCAGTCCTAACCCCATGACCTCCTGAGCTCCTTTCTGTTTCTGGGAGCTTGTCAGTTCACTGTTGAGTAAGTGGAGTCACCAGGTGGGACCTCTGAGGTGAGCTGCTTTATTGAGCACAGTTCCCTGAGAGTCGCCAGGTTTCTCAGGTTCTGTGCCTCATTTCTTTTACTGCTGAAGTTATTCTAATTCTAGATTGACAATTCTTTTACACTAGCAAATTTCTAAACATTCACTTCACAAAGTAGCATCCCTTGAGTTCTACTGGGTGAGCCTAAGAGAGAGAAAGGAGCAGTGGAGAGTGAGAGAGAAGACAGATCAATTTCAAGACTGACACACCCTTGTGACATATTACATTGCTGACGTTATTTGAACAATTCTAAAGCAATTTTGACTCTCCCTAGATGTGTTTTTCGGAACAATGAGGGAACACTAGAGACAGAGCTCAGGTGTGAAGTCAGGCTCCAAGCTGCCCACTGCTTATGTAACTGTTGTCTGGACCCTCTTGCCTCTGGGTGAGAGAAGGGGCTGATCTGTGAGTCATCAAGTACTCTGAATGTCACGTGTTGTTACTCATGTCTTACCTAGCTCTCTTATTCTGTCTACCCCTAGTGGCCAGTCCTGGGACATCTTGTCTTTTCATCAAAGTTTCAGAAGGTGGAAACTTTTAAACCTCCAAAGGATATTGACCTAAAGTCACTTCATCTTCAGAAACCTCTAGAATCCACCTGGGTAAAAACCAATAGCCAATTTCTATCTGGTCCTCAAAAATCAAGTAGCTCCTTTACCCCACTCCAGAAAGAACTGTTCTTAATTATGAATTCTTACCGGGACCTGTTCTACCCTGAGAGGACTGCCCTGAAGAACGGAGAAGAAGTTCGCCGTGTGTACTGCCTGCATGCCATAAACCACGTCCTCAAAGCCAATGCTCAAGTGCTGGTTAACAACAGTAGGCGCCGGAGCCAGAAACTTGGGGTGGGTGAAGATGATGACTTCAGGGACCAAGGGCTCACCAGGCCTAAGGTAAGTGGCAACAGGAGAGCTTTGATGTCAAGAAGACCATGAGGCACTGCTGAGTCATGAGTGTGTTGACAGCTGACTAGTTAGTGAGTCCTCGGAGAGCAGTTGGGTGACCAGGCAGTGCAGAACAGTGAAAGGGGTTTCAGATGCTCTCAGGGATGAACCCCAAGCACACATAAGCACCCCATTGCTGGTGGTCTCTTCTGGTGACTTTCGCTTACTAGAACCCAAATGAAATTTTTGTCCAGTCCCTATATGCAACAACTTCTGTGAACATAGATCCACAGAAGGCCCTGCTAAAGTGAACAGGGGAAAGAGTAGCAGAGGTAGGTTAGAATCAGGCTTTCCACCAAGGTTTACACAGAAACCATCAAACCAGAAACTTCCTGCTGCTTAAGGTATAGATTGTGTTTACTTGTGCTCTCTAGTCTGACCTCTGGCACATGAGAAGTTCTAGTAGGAAAGGAAATGAATTTAATTCTGTGCACCTTTTTCATGATGCTGAGGGCCAGGCTTTGTTCTTACATTTGTTCCACCTGTCTCTTTGCAGAGGGTCATGTGTTCAGACTTCTGTTGAATTCAGCAGGATTCAAAGGTTTAAATATTGATGTGGCTCTTAGAAGCTTTTAAAGTCTGGCACTTTGATAGCTGGGGGGGGGTGGGGGGGGAGACAAAGTGTGGATACTTACTTAGTGTCACCACTAGGACATTATTAACCCAGCCTGTTAAATCATGGTCTGGCATACAGGGTAATTACTTACTTCTTTGACCTGCTGGTTACATTTCTAGGAGGCTGCCTCAGACACGTGGGTATAACAGTTGAGGCTGTCCATCTCTGTGTGTACTCTATATGGGCGAATCAGGTTTATGATTGTAATCTAATGGTTTGACTAGGATCACACCATTGAGTCTATTGTTTGCACAAGAATAACAGAAATTAGCTCTTTATTAAGCATCTTCTGATTTTCTGTTCAGCAGAAACTTTATACATTTATTTTTAGATTTATAATTTTATGTGTATGAGTGTTTCACCAGCATGTATATATATGCACCACATGCATGCCTTGTGCCTATGAAGTCAGATCCCATGGGACTGAAGGTAGGATGGTTGTGGGCCATGATGTGAATGATGGGAGCCAAATTACGGTCCTTTGCAAGAGCAATAAGTGTTCTAAACCACTGAATTGTCTTTTACTCACCGTCTTTAAGCATTTTAATGAGGCTTAAAAAATTGAGTCCCGATTTTCCAGTTCAGAAATTTGTCATCACTGGATTACAAAATTATTCTAGAGAATATACTAATACTAATACTAATGGTTTGTTAATCCTTTTCTGTATTTTTCTCTTACCCTGTTTCTTTTTTATTGGTGTGACATAACATCATGACTAAGGCAACATATATAAAAAGGCATTTAGTGGGACTTAGCTTTCAGAGGGGCGGAGTCTGAGGAAACATTTAAACCTCCAAAGGATATTGACCTAAAGTCACTTCTGAAATGTAGAACAGAGACTGCAGCAGTAACACTGACAGCTCACATCTTGATGCGTAAGTAAGCCCGAAAGAGGCTCATGCGGCATGTCAGAAGTCTTCTGAGCCCATCCTTAGCAGCACACCACCTCCAGCAAGTCCACACTGCCTAATCCTTCCCAAACAGTTCCACCAACTGGGGACCAAGCATTCCAATATACAAGCCTATAAGACTCATTCTCATTCAAACTGCTACACTGTATATTTGTCTGAGTGGGTCTTACTTTGCCCTCAAAGACCCTAATATATTTCTGTCCTTGAGCTTCCCCTGCTGCTATGGGCATTATTGCTTTATACTGAAAGGTATTTCCCAGTTTTGCTTGAGAAATGTCTCCCATAGAGCCATGGGGCTAAAAGTTCATAGGATGGGTTTGTGTGAATTCAGAGACATTTGGCTTCTGGTAGCAAGCCAGGTATTTTGTCCAGATACTTACCTTTGACCTGAGGTTGCCTCCCACAGGTACTGATAGTGGTGCCCTTCCGGGAAGCTGCCCTTCGGGTGGTCCAGCTCTTCATCAGCCTCCTTGAGGGGGACAGCAAGAAGAAAATCATTGTAAGCAATAAAAAGAGGTTTCACGGGGAGTATGGATCCGATCCTGAGGACAGACCTCCCAACCTGAAGAGGCCTGAGGATTATGAAGCTGTGTTTGTGGGCAATATTGATGACCACTTCAGGATTGGTAATGGTTCCTGTCAAGGTGGAGGTCCTTGGGAAAGCTGGAAGGGGGTCCCTGACTCAGTCTTTTATCAGAACGGTATGCTTTTGAGGCCCCCTGCCTTGGTTTATGGGTGGAGACTCCAAGACCATATAGAAAGACCTTGTAGAAATGGTTTGGTTGCAGCTGGTGTACATCATTAGGCAATCTCTGGGTTTCTCAGAGAGTTGGAGGAGGCTGAGAAAACTCAATGTATGTGGTAAGGCTGGGTCTCCATCCTGGCTGTAGGGTGCCCACCCAACCTTAGACACGCTCAGCTTCATGGCTGTGCTTGTCTCTTTCAGCCCCCTTTATGTTTATGTTTTTGGGAGAGTGTTTGTTGCTTATATTGGGCCTCATTTACAAACATTTACTAAGCATGGGTAAGAACCTGGGGATTAGAAGCTAAAAACTGAAGAAAGTCCAGTCTAGGATACAGCGCTGGTGGCAAGCACTTAAGGCTGGCAAGGGAGTTGACAAATGCTGTTTCTCAGGAGTGGCGATACTTCAGAGGAGCATCCGTCTCTATGCCCCATTTTACTCCTCCGACATCCTCATTGCCTCCCCCCTGGGCTTGAGGACCATCATTGGTGCTGAAGGAGAGAAGAAGAGAGATTTTGACTTCCTGTCTTCTGTTGAGCTTCTCATCATTGACCAGACTGACATTTACCTGATGCAGAACTGGGAACATGTCTTGGTAATGCTGGGCTTTCCCCTTGGGAGGGATGTTGGGTAGTTTAGGTCTAAAGCAGCTATTTGTGGCACATATCTAATCAAAGGCAGCTTGGTGAGAGCACAGCTGTGTCTCAGGGATTGCCCACCTCCTCTGGTCTGGAAGTAGGAAGAAGTCTCTCTACACCCTGCAGTTTGTAAATTCTTCTATCCCTCTTCTACCAACAGGGCAGTCAGTTGTTAAACTACCAGACAGGAGAAAGTTCTTCATTGTTTCAATTTCCCCAAAAGATTTCTCCCCCTTCAAAGGGCTCTTTCTAGTAAAGACAGGTAGGTGGATGGATGGAAATCCTCATCACGAACCTGTTTAGAGACAAGCCCTCACATAGTTCTCAGTCAAGATGAGAAAGCGTGGCATAAAGTGTGTTTTTGGAAAGGGGCAAGAGCTCGCTGTGTAGCCCACACTGTCCTTAAACCCCATCTTCCTGCTTTGGCATCTGGAATGGAGTGCTGGTTTTATAGACCTGCGTCCGTACCCAGCTGCCTAATATTTCTTGTTGCTTGGGGTTTTTTGTTTTTTAGATTTTTAAAAGTTTTATTTGCTGTTAGGCAGTGGTGGCGCACACCTTTAATCCCAGCACTTGGGAGGCAGAGGCAGGCAAATTTCTGAGTTCGAGTCCAGCCCGGTCTACAGAGTGAGTTCCAGGACAGCCAGGGCTACACAGAGAAACCCTGTCTTGAAAAACCAAAAAAAAAAAAAAAAAAAAAGTTTTATTTGCTTGTTTGTATGTCACGTGTGTGGGTGCCAGAAGGCAGCATATATATGATCTCCTGGAAAGGAGCCGCCCAGTACGGGTTCTAGAAATAGAACATAGGCCCTCTGGAAGAACAGCAGGTGCTCTCTGAGCCCCGTCCAGTGTTTCTTCAGGACCTACTTTTGTAGATAATGGAACCATTCTTATCTCAGAGCTATGATTCTTCTAAGGTCAGGCGGATGATAGCTTACCTCTGCTTCCACCTAAAGACTTGAGAGTTGTACGGAAGTTTGGGTGCTTCAAGGACCGTTGATACTTACAAAGTGAAAATAAGTTTGTAGCAGTTGTGGCCCTTGGAGTGTGTCCTACAGTGTGTTAAAATGCAGCTGAAAGAAGTAAGACAAGCTCACACCTGTAAGCCTGATACTCGGGAGCTGAAGCGGGTTACAGTAAGTTCATGGCCAGACGGGACTACAGGATTCCAGGCCAGGTAGAGTTTACACAGCAAGACCCTGTCTCAAGAGAGAAAATGAACCCAGAAAAGGTCTGTTGATGGATAGCATATTCTTTAATTTGAGGAAGAGCACATGTCATAGCTCTTAGCTGCTAGTGATATCGTTTTAAGTTTTCTGTTGTTTGCTATGCTGGGAATTGAATATGGTCTTGGGCATGGTCAGCAAAAATATGTCACTTAACTATCCCTGTTGCTGGTGTTTTGAGATCCAGTCATTGAAGGACAGAGATTCTGCTTCCCATGTGGTTTCCCTTTTTGTCCAAGTCTGGGACAGCAGCCCCCAGAGTAACCAGTCTGCATTTCACAAGTTCCTTTTTTACATGAGTCGTGTTTCTTTACACTTTCTCTTTTGTTACTGGTTTTTCTCTCAGTGTGTAAAGTGATGGGTTTTCTGTGACCCTCTCATGACTATGTGTCATACTTGATGTGTTTACCCTGTCTGTCCTCTCTCTCCTCCTCCCACTGGTCCCTTCCGTAGTTCGTGTGGTCTTTGAGAGAGTCTTCACTCTGCAACCTAAGCTGGTCTCAAACTCACTATTTAGCCCATCCTGGCCACACATCCTCCAGACTGCTGGGGTTTCAGGAGTGCCCCACTATGCCTAGTTCTAAAAATTCCTTTTAAAGGAGTATTCCAGTAGCTTGCCTATGCTCTTCTTCGGAAGGGCCTGGGGACAACCAGTCTGTGCTTATATTCTTACTAGAGTGTTCAGCTGACCTTGAGCAGGTCACCATCTGAGCCTTATTTTTTTTGCTGTCACTTAGGCGATGGTAACACATACTTCATGGGGTAAAAGGGATGATGGGTTATTAGTGTTTATGGGTGCCCAAAACACATCTGTAGACACTAATGTGGTGGTATTTTGCTCCAAGCATTTGATGAACCACATGAACCTGCTACCCTTGGACTCACATGGGGTGGACTTCTCTAGAGTACGCATGTGGAGCCTCAATAACTGGTCCAAGTACTACCGCCAGACCTTGCTCTTTGGTGCCCTGCAGGATGCCCAGATCAACTCTGTGTTCAATAAGCACTGTGTCAATGCTCAAGGCCAGGTGAGTCCTGAAGCATAGACTAGGTTGGGTCATGAAGTGCCAGAGTTAATGGCATGTGGTCAACAAAGGATGCCCGCCTCCTGAAGTTCTTACTCTTACCTCCTGGCAGGTGGCCGTGAGGAATGTCCCCATGACAGGCTCCATCAGTCATGTGTTGGTGCAGCTCCCCCATGTCTTCCAGAGAATGGAAGCACAAGACCTAGCTTCAGTGATCGATGCCAGGTAACCCTACCCACACCCATAGAACCTCATCTAGAGATCTGGTTTGGGATGCATCTTTAGTACTGGACTCTGAGTAATTACTGATTATCAACTTAGGTCCCCAAACTGAACTTAGACATGCCCTTGACAGAGAAGGAATCAAGTCAGGTAGAAACTGGAGCTTGATCTTCATATTAGAGCTAGAAGCACGGTTGGGACACTGCAAAATCAGACCACTGCTGCTGTGGCCTATGAAATATGCCAGGCCATTCGGTTTAATTATTAGCCCTTCAGAGAAGAGCATATGTGCCCTCTGTGGGCATGTGCTTGTTGTGTCTTAGACAGGCAAGGCTTATTTGCTGCTGAGTGAATGAGGGGCTAGTGGGAACTACATTAGTTCTCTGGCATATATGGAACCAAATCTGCCTTTACACTTAACAGTTAGCACTTCATTTTCTATGTGCTTATAAATTTTATCCTTAATATAGTCTTTGAAAAGAAGTTGTCTTTGGCCTCGGGATCTCTTGGGCTGTGGCTTGCTGACCTACACTGTTGCTGCCCTACTGTGAATTCAGCTGTAGACTGTTAACTTTGTCCTTGGCCTTTCCTAATCAGGTTTCACTTTTTCATAAACAAGATTTTGCCTCAGTACCGGGATGCTGTCATGTCTCACACGCTCATCTATGTCCCCTCCTACTTTGACTTTGTGCGTCTCCGAAATTACTTCAAGAAAGAAGAGCTGAACTTCACACACATCTGCGAGTATACACAGAGGTCTGGAGTCTCCAGGGCTCGACACTTCTTTCTCCAAGGAGAGAAGCAGTTTCTGCTCCTCACAGAACGCTTCCATTTCTACAAAAGGTAGGACAGTATAGGTTCTACCCGCTGAGGGACCTGGGCAGGCTCTGTGGGGCAGTGCATGCATCCCTTGCCTCCGCTCTGTGGAAAAGCCACAGGGGTTGGTGTTGCTAGACCCTGTATTGTGGACTGGTGGGGAGGTGGTTCATTGGTTGGGCATTGCTGGGAAGGTTAGAAGCCACAGCTTGAGCCCTGTGTGGTCTGGAATGCAGCTGTGGTCCAACACCTCACAAAAGCCAGACCATGCTTGAGGAGCAGATCAGGATCAGCACAGGAGAGCTTGGGGAGGTGGAGGCTGAGCGCTGGTTACATCCCTGAGGAGGTGTGCCCAGGTGGCTCTCTTACCCTGGAAAGTTCTGGACCCCTTGATAGTAGCAGTAGAAAAATCTCAGGGGACTCAGGGTTGAATAATTTTAGTATTTCAATGGGTGCTTAGATTTACTGCCAGGTTACTAACAGAACATCCTGGCTACTTTTTGCTATTGCTTTTTAAATCCTAATTTGCTTGTTAGTTAATAATAGCGTCCTGGACCTGCTAGATATAGCTATGGCCTGAGCTCAATTCCCAAGACCCACATGGTAGAAGGAGAGAACTAACTCCCAGTTTTTCAGACAGTTGAACTTAATGTGCCCCTAAGTCACCATCAGGTGTCCTGCAGCCAGATGTAAGCCTCTCTAATGATTTACTATAGATATGGAAATTGAGTCCAAATCCTTCTTTCCAGTTTCTTATGGTGGGATTTTGACTTTCCTGTTTTTATTTTGTTGTTGTTTTTAATTTTGTTGAGACAGGATTTTATTTAATCCAAGAAAATCTCAAACTATGTATTTAGCCAAGGCTGGCTTTAAACTCCTGATCCTCCTGCATCTGCCTCCCAGTAGCTGAGATTACAGGTACACACCTCCACACTTGGCTGATATTTCTACTTTATTAAATTGCTGTAATACATACCAACAAGGATCTACCAGGCACACACAGCCCTCCAAGATTTGAGGGACATTCAGCCATGCACCACGACCAGCTGGACCTTTTCATTTATGCTGGTATCAGAGTGGTGTTTCCTAAATGTGTGTGTTTTCCTGGATGATGAGGGAAGAATCCTAGCAGCCTGCATAGACTCAGCAGATTAGGCATGATGACTTTTTAAAATATTTTATTGTTACACAAAGATGTAGCATTACATGTAATAAATTGCTGAAAAATAAGTATGTTTGTTTCTGGCTTCATTCTTGGCAACCTGGGCTGCTTGGCCAGGGAGCTCATACATGCCCGCTGCTGGCTTCATTGTTTCAGAGAGTTGTTTCCATTTACAGTGGCGTTACACTTACTGAAGGTCTTAGCTTTCTGTCATTCTAGCAAATGGAAGCACACTGTCTGCATGGCTGGAAATTTTTCCAATGTGATTATAGCCATTTCAAGTTTTTAAACTGGAATAGGCACTTCTTTCAAGTGTCTCAGCAGCTTTTCAAGGGGAGGGCATGTGTGAAAGGAGCCTTCTGGAGACAGAATAGTCCCCGTGCAACACTGTTCACATTCTGATCACGTCTGAAGCACTGTGTTAAGACAAGGCTCGGCCTATGCTGTGTGCTTGCCAGGCTCTCAGGTGTTTCTCAGGGTGAAGATGGGCTACAGTGCAGTAGTGCACAGATCTCTGCCTTGCTTAAATGACCTCAGGGTTTCTAATTGTCAAACATTACCAAGGAGGGGCTGGAGAGATGGCTCAGTGCTTAAGAGCACTGGCTGCTCATCCAGAGAGGTCCTGAGTTCAGTTCTCAGCACCCACCTGGCAGCTCACAGTCCAGTACCTTCTGCTGGTCTACATGCATACATGCAGACAATGCACTTGAATACATAAAAATACCTTTAATCCCATGACTCAGAGAGGCAGAGGCAGTCGAATCTCTGAATTTGAAGCTAACCTGGTCTACAGAGTGGGTTGCAGGACAGCCAGAGCTACACAGAGAAACCTTGTCTCTAAACTAAACAAACAGGCAAATTACCAAGGACATGGTGAACATTTTGGTCTGTAATTTCTTTGGATCCAGTTTCGTATTTAACCTGAAAGGCAGAAACACCGAAAGGCATATGCTAGAGATGGAACCCAGGGCCTTGTATGTGTTGGGCAGGCTCTCTTCCACTGAGCTCAGCCTAGCTGAGTTAGAGAGAGTGTGTGTGTGTGTGTGTGTGTGTGTGTGTGTGTGTGTGTGTGTGTGTGT
>JADRCH010000057.1:1364721-1458696 GCA_019843965.1 Rhynchomys soricoides
AAGAGGCATTAAAGCTTTACTGCAGAAGGATCCTATGTGTGCTGCGTCGTTCTTGCTGGGGAGACCGTAGCGCGGGACATTATGTGTTACTCTTAGTCTTTTTAAAGAGTAAACCATGCTCACTCAAAACCAAAACAGTAAAAAAATAAAGCAGGCATGATGCCTGGGGCAGGAGGAACCTGATTTCAAGGCCAGACTGGTCTGCATAGTGTCTCAAATGCAACAAAAATAAAGCCACACCCCCAAATAGTGCAAAACAAAAATGAAAGACCTGGTGTGTGTGTGTGTGTGTGTGTGTGTGTGTGTGTGTGTGTGTGTACAGAGTCTCATAAGGTCTAAACTGGTCTTCACCTCACTCTGGAGGATAACCTTGAACTCACAATTCTCCCTTTCCTCCCTCCCACTTAGCTTTCAGCAGTAGAAGAGAAATGTCAGCATAAGTGGGAGGGAAAGAAACAGTTGGGAAAATAAGATTTCAGGATGGAGAGAGAGCTCAGTGGTTGAGAGCATGTCCCAGCACCCACATTGTGACTTGATCTGATGCCCTCTTCTGGCTTCTAGATGCACCTGCACTCAATGTGTACATTCACACAAAAGTCTCAAAAATCTTAACACACACAGAGCTAATTCTAAGCCAGCCAGGGCCACTTAGCGAGACCCTGTCTCAAAAAACTCAGAGGTGTGTGGGTGGGTGGGTGGGGTGTAAATGATGGACGCACATAGGTCAAAGTGAGAAACTAGATCTCTGATCTAGAGTCCTGAATTCTGAGCATCTCTCAAGGCCCCTTGGAAAGACTCTCTGTGGCTACTCCACAGTCCTCCCATCTCTACAGCGCTACTTCTCCAGGCATTCCTGGTGTCCACCTGAGTTGGACACATAGGCAGGTCCTGCCTACTGCTGCATTGTCTTCCCTCAAGAGCTCCCCAAATAGTCCAAAGAAAAATCTGACATCACCCAAATAACCACTGGGTGTTCTGGCTTGCAATGTCCCAACCTTGTGTGAGCATCCTCTGTGCATATCGTTGGAAATTGACAGGTGTCCTGCCACCTTTTGGAAAAACTTCACAAATGGGTCATTCCTGTATGGTGTGTATATATTAGAGACAGCAATAAAGGCTGATAGGAGGAAAACCTAGACTTATTGGCCAGTGGTGTTTGGTTTTCAAGCAAAAGAAGACAAGAAAGAGTCTTCAGCAAGAGGCTGAGTTTCTGGCAGGCATTTTTCACATGAAGGTCAGCAGCTGCAAGACATTACCTGGTCTTGTCCTAGAAAGCCATCAGCACCTGCACCAACCTAATCCTGACTTCTTAGTAAGAGGCTGTTCATGGGTCTGAACACAGGTCCCAGAAGGTGGCTACCTAGACCCTGGAAATGGAGGGTTTTGTTTCCATGACAACCTCCAGCCACAGCAGGTGAGGAGGTGGTTGTCACACCTGTTCATCATTCTTCCAGGCCCAATTTGGTTCCTTGTTAGGACACCTGAGGTGAAGACTAAATCTGGCTGCCTGACTTGATTCCAGGGGTCAGGAAAGCAGGAACCCAGCAGTCTCATCTGTGCCTCAATAGGGACTCTGACTCAGAGAAAACACCAAGTAGTTCCCAGCTCCTTAGGTGGTAGAATCCAGCTGCACTGCCTTAGCTGTCTTAACTTCATCAAAGCAAAGCAACATGTGCGCTGAGATATGATCATGCAACTTTTACTTCGGTAGATACAGCCTTTCTAAAACGTAACTGGTTCTTCCTCTTGCCAAGAAAGCCCAGCTCAGAGGATGCTGCCTTGAGGGCTGGGTGGAGTTGAGGATTCACTGAACTTTGGGTACTTTGTCCAGACCCCAACATTGCAAGAAAGTGGTGGCAGTGATCACCCAGGTGATGAGTCATCAGAGACCAACGACTACAGACTGGGTCAGATACGTTCCCTAGAGTCTCCCCAGATCTGAAAGAGAACTACAATTACAGTTGACATATCTTCAGCCAGCCAGGAGGAAGGGATGAATGCAGAACCAACTGGCTGTAAAGGCAGGAGACATCAAATGGACCTTCGCCTCCAACAGGGATGGTGGTACATTGGTTTTCTGGGGCTGCTGTAACGAAGAGTGCAGGCTGGGAAGATTCTACAGTCAGAACCACCTAGTGCAATCTTAGAACCTCTGGGCTTTCCTCTGAGGATCATTTTGGCTGGTAGATGTCCATGTTCATCCTTCCACAGTTGCCCCTTTGTGTATGTTTCCTGAGCTTGCTTTATGAAGATACAGGTCTATGGTAATGCCTCATTTTACCTTAGGTGCTTTTTTGAAGACTGCCTAAAGACAGTTATTCTAAGAAGTTGCATTGGGGGTTAAAATTCCACTGTAGAACAAGCAGGGGACAGGCGGTGCAGCCCACAGCAGGCAGGCATTCCCAGACTGTGATCCAAATGCAAATCTGGACCAGAAAAAGCTGCTGAGAAAGGAGACCACACTTCCAGGAGAAATTACTCTGGAGCAGCAAGTGCTACCAGAACAGGAAGTGGAGAATTTGCCTCTTATCGGTGAACTTTAGGTATTTTATCTACTGCTCTGCAGAGCTAAGGTCCTGCAGCAGTTTGTCCCATTGCCCATCCCCCCTCTCTAACTTGCCCCCAACCCCCACCCCAGTTCTAAGCTGATGGGGGAAAGTTCTAGTCCTTTCTCCAGCCTCTCTGGAAGGAAGCACAGGGCATCTCTGCAGAAGCCTGCAAGTATTTTGCTCCAGGAAAACACGTAAGCTTTTGTCAGAAGCAGTTTCATTTGCTTGAGTCAGAATCTCTGTATCTCAGGCTGGCCTTAAATTCACAGCAACCCTCCTGCCTCAGCCTTCCAAGTGCTGGGATTATGTGTGTGCCACCACACCTGGCTAGAGTCAAGAAGTTCTTTATTTTAGACCATATAGTGCCCGAGGCTGGCCCTGGAGTGGGATTGGCCAGAGGGGACAAAACAAAGAAAGCTAAGTTGGTGGCCATGATTGTCTTAATTGTTCTGTGCCCTGCCTCCAAGGCCGACTTCTGTATGTTCAGGCTTCGCTCAGGTGGGGTCTCCACAGATGGAAGTTGTGAGCTGTAAGTGCTTCTGCCAGACTGCTGTGGGCAGTAGCTTTTTTCTCCTGGAAAGCAGCCCTGTGTGTTACTCTGTCTAGACCCCCCCACCCCCTTTGCTCACAGGACCCTACACCATCTCTGGTTGGGCTCCAACAGCTTGCCCACATCTTTATGAATAGACCTTCATTAATCTCCATAATAGCTCATTTCAGTGTGCCAGCTGTTTTCTCTCAGGGTCCTGAACTTCCCTGTGTGCCGGGCTTAGTTACAGTATTAATATGCATCTCTTGTCTTGAGAAAAACAGATTCAGTGGAGTACAGTTCCTATACCATAGAGTTCTAACTCACCTATTTAAAGGGTTAACCAGGCTGGAGATGTAGCTCGATGATAGAGTGCCCTCTTAACACAGGCAAGGTCCTGGGTTCAAACCTTAGCACTGTTAAATCAATCGGTTATTAAAAGTGTGCAACCAAACTAAGCATAGTGGGTTTCTTAGGGCTTCACTGCTGTGACAGACACCATGGCCAAGGCAACTCTTATAAGGACAACTTTTAACTGGGGGCTGGCTTACAGGTTCAGAGGTTCAGTTCATTATCATAAAGGCAGGAGCATGGCAGTGTCCAGGCAGGCATGTTATAGGAAGAGCTGAGAGTTTTACATCTTGTTCCAAAGACAAACTAGAAGACTGGCTTCCAGGCAGCTAGGATGGTCTTAAAGCCCACACCCACAATAACACACTTCCTCCAATGGGGCCACACCCACTCCACCAAGGACACATCCCCTAAGGTGCCATTCCCTGGGGCAAGCATATTCAAATCATTACAGTGGTGTATGCCTGTACCTAGTACTCAGGAGAGGCTAAAGCGGGAGAATCACTATAAATTTAAGGCCATCCTGGGCTACATAGAGAATACCAGGCGAGGCAGAGCTACATAGCAAGAACCTATCTAAAAATAAATAAATAAACAAACAGGAAAGAGACTTTATATAACCAGTGGGTTTTTTGGTGGTGGTAGTGGTGGTGGTGGTTTTTTGTTTGTTTATCATTAGCAACATCAACACTGTCAGTGTTATATGTTTGTCACTACAGAAAGCACCCAGGGCTGACAAAATGACTCAGAGGATAAATGCAAATCTCCAGATTCCATGATGGAAGCAGAGCTGGCTGCCCAGGCTACTCCAATCTCCACACATACACAGTGACATGTATGCACCCTCACATATGCATAAGTACAATACACACACATATAATAATAAAACACAATAATTGATAGAAATAACCCTTATCTCTAGCTACTTACCCTATCCCAAAGACACCCTCAGCAGTCACTGGCCAGCTGATTTCCCTATTCTGTGTCTGTAGGAATAGGACAGTGTGACCTGCTGTCTCTCTGACAGGCTTCTATGTGGCATGATGTTTTCAAGGCTCTGATAGGTTAAAGCTTGAATCCAGGGCTCTGTTTTGGTGACTAGTTGAAATTCCAGCTGATAAACAACACACTTAATCATTTGTTGGCCAGTTAGTGGCTGTTGGATTGTTCCCCCTTTGGGTTGTTGTGAACAACATGTATACATGTCAGTAGCAAGTGTGTTTGTATGTGTATGTGCTTCCATTTCTTTCATGTCTATGCCTGGGGTTACTACTGTGTCATGGCGCGTAGCTCTCAGCTCAGCCATTAAGGGATTTAGACCATTTTCCCAACCAGCTTGGCAGCTCTCTGAAGATCACCTATGTCCACCAACCAACACTTAAATTGTTGGTTCTTCCCCCTCTCAGGGGTGGAGTGGATGGAGGGTGCAGCACATCTCATCTCTGTTTTTACTTGCATTCCAGAAAGACAGGTGATGTTGTGTGCACACAACTGTCTTATGCTGTTGGATCTGGCTAGCTTCCCTCACAGAAGAGAATGAGGTGGCACAGCTTGACTTCCACAGTGCACAGGGACAGACTGGTATAAAGCCATAGAGATAGGTCCTCAGGTGCTGACAAGTAGAGCCCATGCCCGTACCTAGAGTGACACAGTGGAGAGAGAGGGGTGTCAGGAAGTGGGGGTAGCCAGAAGAGGAATGTCTGCCGTTCAGCTTTAAGTAGTTCATATCATGGCACATAAACCCCCTTGTCTCCATGTGTGAACTGTTATTTTGTGAAGTGAGGAGAGGGAAGCAGCTTCTTGATGAAGCCCAGACAAGAACGTAAAGGAACACCCACAAGACACAGGGCAGGGAACAAGAACTCAGCTGGGAGGCAGCTGGAGCCAGAGCTCACAGAGCCCACTAGTGATCCACAGAAGTAAGAGAGAGCCCTCGCTAGCCACCATCCTTGCAGCTCAAGTCGGCCTTCTCTGGATATGAGGGCCTGGGACCCAGCTGTGCTTCATAGAGTGTGGTTTGGCAGCAGTGCTGTTATGTTAGTATCTAGCCTCTCTAGATCACTCCCAGTTCTTGGCCTCTTGTCTAAGTCCACATGTGATCCCAATCTACCATCATTGTCTTGACCTGCTCTTTGTTGATAGATCCTAGAATACAATCAGATTCACTCAGAGCCCAAGGTGGCTTCCTGACCGACATGTAGCACAGCAGACAGCCATTTTGCCTTTTGCATTCACACCTAACACGGCAGCCTCTGAAGCTGGTCTTGACATGACAGGAAAATTCATCCAACACTTTATTGAAGGGTGGGCCCTTGATGGGCCACCAGCTCCTGCTTGGACTCCTCCTCCCCTCCCTCTCCCTCGTCACCTTCCTCCTTGCCTCCTCCTCTTCCTCTCTCCTCCCTTTCTGTTGATTTGGATTCACTTCCAGTCCTGATTTGAAGCCAAGTTCTTGAGGAGGGATTGAGCCAATGGAGTGGAGATCGTTTCTGAGTTTCCATTCTACATACCCAACTTGTAGGATGATTTATCAAGAGGGCCAGTGTCAGTTCTGAAATGATGGACAATCCTCTGAGGCAGCAATGCCAGATGCATGATGATCAGCCATGCTGAACAAGATTCTGACTGAAGGGAAAGTCAGTCTCCTTGGCAAGTGCTTTGGGTGGGAGCCGAGAGGGCTGGGGCTTGTTGCAGCTGCCATCATCTACTTGCCTACTCTTCGTTGATAGATCCTAGAATAAAATCAGATTGACTCAGAGCTCAAGATGGCTTCATGACCCACGAGTAACACAACAGACAGCCATTAGAAATGGCACATGGTGTAACCCCTCACGAGGACAGTAAATTGCTTAGAGACGTCAGCCACAGTCTTTTCTGTAATGAACAGAGTGACTGGAGCAATGCTGGGACCAGAAGGGGCACCCAACAACTTGCAGGAGCAAAACAAATGTGGACCAGAAAAGAACTTTGTTTTGTTTTTCTAAGATTTTAAGTTATATTTATTTACTCAAGTCTAGGTTGGCTATGTCAATCCCATTTGCCACTCTATTTACATGTGAGTGTATCTGACAGCCAGGGAACTACTTATTAGCTTGGAATATGCCTCTGCCCTATTGAACCAGAATCAATAGACTCGTTGATGAAGTGTTAGAGGATTTACCCTTTACCTCAAAGGGAATGCTTGGGAAGATCCCAAGTCTGTATCCTGGTAGAAGCAGGCGAGAGGTTTCACACTTGCTTGATCCATTCAAAAACTTTTATTACATGCCTTGACTTTGTGTGTAGGGGTGTGGGTGCGTGCCACAGCATGTGTGAGTCAGAGGATGATTTGCAGGAATTGAGCCTATTCTACCTTGTGGGTCCTGAAGCTCAAACTCAGGTCACCAGGCCTGGCAGCAAGCACCTTTACCCACTGACAATCTCACCAGTCCCCTGCCTTGCTTTTGTGGTGCCTGGGATTACACACACACTCTGATGCATGGCAGGTACATAGTTTACCACTAAGCCACATTCTCAGCCCAGAAGATTCATACCTGTAACTGCTAGAGCCATTACTAAACCAGCCCAGGAGCCAAATGAGAGCACATGTCCAGTTCAACCGCACTGGATGCCTCTCTCATTAGCTGCTGTGGACCATCAATATGTCCGACTTGTTTCCTGCTGGTCCTAGGACATCCTAGGTGTATTTTGCATGACTATACAAAATGGTCCTTGGGTGTCACCATCACCCACTGTCTATCTTTGATCCATCTTGGATGCCTGTACTGTGTAGTCTTTAATTTTTTCTCAATCCTACTTCTAATGACGGTTCTTAAACGCTTTACCCTCCCCTCTAGCCCACCACCCACCAGAGGTAGTAGAAAAGAAAGGTTATTAGGACGTGGGGGGGGAGTGGATGGAGGGGAGAGTGGACCTGGTTAGAGATGGTTCTCTGGAGCAAATCCCATCTGCCTTGTCAGGAAGTCTGCAGTTCAGTTCACAGGAGTCAGCAGCAGTGACTCGATCCACTTGCAAACACTTCACAGATATACCAGCAGTCCAGTTTAGTAATGTCAGGATAGCAGCAGCGATGGCACATCTAGCAGAGACAGCCAGGCCTTAGATGAATCAGCATGAGTCAGCAAGAGGGACCAGGTTCAGCAGGGACCCCAAGAGAAGTTCTTTGCCATGCTCAATGAAACAAAGATCAACAAAGACGAGAGACCAAGAAGCAGTGTGAAACTAGCTTTGCAAGCTGTCCACTGAGTCCTATTTGTACTTCCTCCAAACATCATGTGTCCACCTCACACCCTGCATCACCACGCGTCTTTCCTTAGCATGTGAGTCTGTCTTAGCAAAACTCAATGTAAGTCTTTTTCAGCTGACATCATCCTGCCAATCTGCAGAAGCAGCAAAAAGCTGCCAGCACACCACCAAAAGTGTTTGGGTGTGTTTCTCTATGGAGTCACAATGAATGGAGCTCAACAACACATTCAAGGCAAACCAATACATGTGTGTCATTAGTGAAGAATCCTTCATCTCTAGCCCTTTCACATGCTTGCTTCAGTGAAACATGCTTTCATCTGTGTCCGCTTCAGGAAAACACAGCTTCATGTGTTTGCCCCAGCAAAACACCATCTGACACAAACTGACTCTCCGAAGAACCCTTAAGTTTCCACTTCAGTTCTGGGTTCTGTTGTAGGGATTGTGCAGTCTAGGAAGCCATGGGTAACAACCATAGACATCTCCAGGCAGTGGTGTGGAAGCCCCTGCTCCAAGGCCACAAATTCCTGTGGTGTGTTGAACACCATGACTACCTAAATCCTGTGGAACAATTCAGATCTACCTTCAAATGGCTCTGTCTGTAGGACCCAGGCAAGTGTCTAAGTACCATCTCTGCTCTGCATCTCTTACAGATGCAATCATGCGAGTCCACCCTTGCTCCTCAAGGTGAGCCTTCTCCGGGAGACCGTGGGAAGACTATGAGCATTCAAGCCACAATTCTCCCAGCATGTTCAGTAATATCTGAGTGCAGGAAAACCAACCTGAGCTTTGGAATAAGGCCCTGTTATGTAAGTGCAAAAATGGGACAGCACCTATCAGCTCTTCAGCATGTAGATAGATGGATCTGTGCATAACACAGCTCCGGGAAAGCTTCTTCTCCATCAGTGCTTTAAAGTGTGTGAGCGATATTCAAAACCAGGCCAGCAGAGGGCGAGGGTGCAGTCCTGTGTGTGGTATGGATCCCAGAATGTCATTTCCCATTCACAGCCTCAGTTCCCTTCCGTGCTCCAGGGGAGTGTTCTAGATCCAGGGTGGCCAGCCTTTTCAGTAGAAGGTGGAATCTCAAGGTTGTGTTCCTTATGTAGCTATTTTGCTCATCACTGTGATAGAACACCCAGCAGAAACAAATTAGAAAATATCTATTCTAGGTCACTGTTCAGAAGACATGGTCCATCACGGTGGGGAAGGCATGGCGGCAAGATCAGCTCTGTGTCTGTGGCAGTGGGAGCATGGGGCAGCCAGAACTAGACAGCTGAAGTGGGAAATGGGGCCAAGACACAACCCTGTGTCCTGGCCCCCAACAACCTGTTTCCTCCAGCGAGGCCATGACTCTTAAATGTTCCACAACCTCCCAAAAGCGTGCTACCAACTAGGGACCAAGTCCAAACCAGTGAGCCTGTGGGGTACTTTTCATACCTAAACCATAACACAGGCCATCCACTCGCTCTGACTCCATTTCATGTCTTCTCTTCAAAGGCACCGTGAGCTGTGCATGGCCTTGTGCTGGTACAGCTTCATCTTCAGACACAGGCAGTAGCCTGTGTTAGTCATGCCAACCAGTTTGCCCATCCCAGGCCTCAGTGGCCTCCAAAAGTCCTTTAAACTTCAGTCCCTTCGGCCGACAGTAAGCTCCTTTGATAGCACACATTCAGTTAGTTCGAATGTGAGAGTCTGAATATAGTAACACCAGCAGTTTAGGTATTATTTTAGATATCACTTCCCTCCAGTGATTCATCGAATTTTGACAGCATTTGTTGAGAGCCTACCATATGTCAGGTGCTGTTCGTGCTACTGGAGAACTGTAAATCAATTTAATCAACAATTGACTAAATCTTAAACATCAGATTGCTCACTGCCTAAAAGAGAGTAGTCATGAGCAAATATCACAATCTCCTGTTAAAGTCCAATGTCTGACTTCAGGTCAGGGCTGGAAAGATGGCTCAGTGCTTAAGATCTCTTACCTCTTTTCCAGACCTATGCTTTTTGGTTCCCAACACCCAACTCAACCTCTTGTAACTCTAGCTCCAGGGGATCCAATACTGTTCACTGGCCCCCATGGTTACACATGGTTTACACATGACATGTACATAGAGACACATACAATGTAAATAATGAAAAGAACATAAGTTTCATTACATCCTTATTTCAAATGCTAACAGGTTCCAGGACACACACATATAATGTGCAAGACGTGTAACAAGTTGGAGGAACTATTACAAATGTATTCCAGATTTGATAGACCCGGCTTTTCAGGGCCCCTGCTCAGGCCAGGACTGGATTATACTGGAGGCCTGAACAGTGGCCATCAGTTGTAAAGGTCAGGCCTTTCTCTCAGCTGCAGAGAAAGTGTGGTCTATGACAGAGCATGCAGCAGGAATTTCCAGTCAGGAAAGTGATGCACAACATTCCACACAAACCAGAACCATTAGGAGGCTCTTTCCCAGCAGAGCAACTAAGTTGTTCTGCCATTCCTAGAGAGGCAGGTAAATGGTGCGGGAGATACTTGGACCACAAGCCAATTTTAGTACTGTGTAAATACATCTTTCACGTATTTATTTCTGAACTGTCACCACAGATTGATATATCCTCTCCAAGAAACCTGCAACAAAGTTAAAATTGGATGGATCAGTGGGCTGATCTTAGGGAAGTTTTGAGCTGTCACCCAGAGACATTGGAGGTGACAGAGTAGGTCACCTTGGTAAGTTCAACTCAGATCATGACTAGCATGCAGTATACCTGGACCTGAGTGTGTGTTTCTGTGTTGTACAATGTCTGACTGTCTCTCTGTGTGTAAATGTGCATGTGTGTGTGTGTGTGTGTCTTGTGGATGCTAGGCAAGCACTCTCCCCATTGGGCTCAAGCCCCAGACTGTTTTCTATATTTATAGACTCACAGAAGCTGTAGTTTTATCTAAGACTTTCATTGCACAGACAATGGTTGTTTAAATAAGACAGGGGTTTCCCTGTGAATGGAAGACCCAAGGGTGCATCCTGCGTCTTCTGATGTCATATATCAAACTGTGAACTACAGAAGAACCGTGTTCCACTCTGGCATCCAGAGTGTCATACTCAAAACATGTATGGTTATTTCTTTTTAAAAAGTGTTCTCTGTGACCCCCCGAAGCCCCCAGATAGACTGTGATCCCAGTGTGAAGTCTGAGCTGTCACCTGGTGAACTTGGCTCTGGATCTGTAACTAGTCACATGTTGTCCTCACATGCCCCAAATTAAAGTGTGATTCTGACATGCTTCCCTTTGAAGGACCCTGTTTCTACTGGTACTTTTCATAAGTGAATATAAAGAACTTGTGACTCTGGTTTTCTTTGGGAAAAATTTTAAATGTGCATAAAGCAAGCCCCAAATCTGTCAAAAAATTTAAATTATATTTAAACTCATGTGCTCCATGAATTCTTCCCAAACAAAATGCCCAGAACCTTGATCCAGCACTAAGGTATACTGTAGTAACAGGTTCAGATACTCACCCCATCATTCTAGAAAGTTTGCAAAAATAAAAATATTCCGGGGTTAGGGAGATGGCTCATTCAGTAAAGTGCTTTTCCCATGAACAAGCAAGAGGACCTGGGGTTGGTCTGTAATGCCCAAGGTGGAAGTGGTGGTTTTGTTTTGTTTTTAAAGCTGAGCATGCTTGAAATCCCAGTGCAGAGAAGCAGAGACAGGAAAATCCCTGACCCTGTGTCAAAAGGAAAGAAAAAAAGACAGTGCCACCTGAGGAACAAGATTGTCCCCTGACGGAGCCCCACCCCACACATATACAGAGTAAGGATGAAGGCCCATGTGTATGACGTAGACTGACAGATTTATCTACATGTTAAAACAGCATCTTTTTGAATGTCGAAAGTGTGATGGGATACAACAAAAATGTCAAAACCAAATGGTCCAAAATGGAAATCAGACTTTAAAAACTCACATTTCCAACTCAATTTTAGAAACGCCTCAGCCCGTGAAGCTCGGCCCATCTGGGTTCATCCTCCCACTACTCCTCCCTGTAAACATCCTTCAGATGCATTCACTTCCATCAAAGCGACCCTTGGAATCCGTGTTTTCTCCACTACCGAGATGCAGAAGATGGTAGCTGGGGGTAAGGAGCAGAAGGTAGGCCACAGGTCCCCAAGCCCAATCCCTCTCTGTGCTAGGGGACCTCACCGAAGCTGGATGACAGACCCAAAGGCCTTTGAAAACTGCAGAAGATCTCCCTTGGACCTGGTCTCTCCCAGTTCCCAAAGTGGTTTCCCGGCTTCTCTGAGAGGAGAGGTGAGAGGCGGCATCTATAAGGAAGAGCCAGAGGCAGAGGCCAACTGCTCCTCTCAGCACTTTCTCCACCTCACTCCTAGGACTGAGAGGATGGGAAGATTGCTCCTAATTAAATCATGTCATAAAAAAAGACACCATTTTCCATCTGAATGCGCCCTGCGGTTCTCACGGTGGGTAATTTGTTGTTTTAATAAGCAGGAGGTTGAACTCCAAGGTTGTAGCCACTGATGCCGCACAGAAGCAGCCACGGTGTTCTGGCAGTGTGCTTGCTCCTGGGAAGGTTCCCAGCAAGTGGCAAGTCCTTACACAAACTCCACTTGCTGGAGACCTGGGAGCCAACTAGTGTTTCTCAACATGCTGTAGAAGGTCAATCTGGGCCAAGGAGATAAACGAAAGCCTAATCGCTAACTGAAAAACTGAAATGAGACGTGATGGTAGCGCTCCTGCTTGCATGTGTCTGAGCAGAAGTGTCCCATCTCCCAGCCTCGTTCAGTTCTGGGGTTAGGGTATCTGAAGGAACCACAGTGCTTGGAGTGTAGTAAGTGCTCTCACCGGTTCTAGCACAAAGCAGCTTGGGTGACTTTGGATGAGGGACAGAGTAGTCTCTCGTAGGCTGGCTAATCTCATCTGTGGAGATGGCCGTAACTTGGACCTCTCAGGAAGGTGAAGGTGAAGGTGACCATCAGAGGAGGTAGTTGGCTGATAAAACTGCAGCTTTTACCTCCACATCTGAGGAGGTAAAGGGCAAAGGCCTTTAGAACAGTGTGGGGTGCTTCTGTATTCTGTGTATCTCTACATTTAGGAGCATGGTTTTGTGGCTGATATGGGTAGTAAGAGACACTACAGTGTGAGGACTTTTATTGGCTTGGGAACTGAGGAGCTGTGGTTGGCCCGGACAAGCAGGGCCATCCTTGTATGGGGTGTCTTCCAACTTTGTGTTCTTGGTCCAGACTTCCTGAACCCTTTTCTCATGGTCCTTTGAGTCTCCTGTCCCAGAGGCCCCTCCTTTACTCTTCTTCAGCAACAGTCAACAGCACTGAGACCCTTTTACCTTCCCCAAGACCTGGGAGAAGGTTGTGCACTGGCTTGCTACCTTCTGCCCTCCACCACCCCTCAAGTTTCCACATCAGCTTGGCTTCAGGTAAAATTCCACTGAAGCCTTTCGTGATAAGCATAGACTAATTGTATTGATTCTACAGAGATCTGTGCTTATGAACTTGACAGCATTAGTCTCTTGGTCCCCGTGATTGCCTGATGATCATGGAGCTGCTCTGTAGGCACAGGGTCCCTTGGAGAGGCTGATGGACCAGGGCCAGCCCTCTGTTGTGAGGCACAGTCCCATCCTCTTAGAAAATAGAAATCTGAGGCTTGAATCAATGTGCTCCCCTGGGGCTCAGCACCTCATGGCTCATCCTTCTGTTGGCACTCAGAGGCAGCAGCTGGTTGGGCTTGTTTTCCTTCTGTTGGGAACAAGCTTCTCCTCGCTACAGTTTCCCAGAGGTCTTTCACCACACAAGCAGCCAGGACACAGCCTCACTCAGGGCTCTGTTAGCTCAATCTCATGTGCATTTCCTAGTTCTCTTCTCTTACCCTCTCTCCATCCTTTGTCCCCAAGCACTTGGCCTTTCTGAATCTCACCTTCTTCTCAGCTCAGTAGCTGTTGACTGGGCATGCTAACAGTAGGTAACAGCACTTAAGAGTGCTGTTCTCAAAACCACAACCCTCAACCTAGCAGAAACCAGTCTTACATCATCTTGTTCCCCCAAACAACTGAAAATGTGTGATATTGTTATGCTGATGACAGATGTTAAATAAAGTTAGAAGGAATTTTAGGGGGCTGAAGAGGTGGCTCAGTGGTTAAGAGCACTTGCTGCTCTTCTAGAGGACCTGAGTTCAGTTCCCAGCAGCTGTGTTCATTGGTTTAAGCTCCAGGAGACCATGTCTAGCCTCCTGCAGTGTGCACACATTCACAGACACTGATACATGGAACACTCAAATAAAAGGAAGGTTAAAGTTAAAACAGTAGTGGGGACACTAAGGAGGGTAAATAAAGGGCTTGCTGTGGGGCCTGAGACATCCAAACTGCCCAGGAAAGAGGAAGGATAAGGCTCTGGGGGGAGCAGAGATGAAATACAGATTTTGAAAGATGTTACCTTGGGAATACCGGAGGGGTGTGTTTGCTAGCTTTGGGGAGGTTCAGAAGTGCCCAACCATTCAAAATTAGCCCGTGTGTGTGTGTGTGTGTGTGTGTGTGTGTGTCTTTCATTCATGAAAGACTGGTCTGACAGAGCTCTCAGGTGGGCACAGTGCATGCTCAATCCTCTAGGAGCAAAAGCAGATTATCCAATTCACCGCTACAGTGTGGCCAACACATCTGGCAAATAAGATGGTTGATTTTGACTGCCAATTTGATGAGATTAGGATTACCAGGGGAATAAACCTCTGCAGAAGTCTGTGAAGGGTTATCTGTTAGATAAACTGGGGTGGAAAGACCCACCCTAAATGTGGGTGGCCCCATTCTCTGGGCTGCGGTTCTAGGTTGAATAAGATAGAGACTGAGCTGATGATCGCTTTCATCTGCTTCCTCACTGCAGAGTTACCAGCCACCTTGAGTTCCTGCTACCAAGACTTCCCGACCATGGTGGACTCCACTCTAAAGCTGCAGAAAATTAACCCTTAAGTTGCATGGGTTAGGTATCTTACCATAGCAACAAAATAAATAACCAATACAGCCAGGCATGGTGGCACACGCCTTTAATTCAGGATTCAGAAGGCAGAGGCAGGTAGATCTCCTAGTTGAAAGTCAGCCTGATCTACATCGTGAATCTTAGGTCAGTCAGGGCTGAAGAGTGAGGGCTGTCTTAAACCAAATGAGGACATTGCCAAGGGAGCTCATGCGAGTCCACAGGCTACTTCTGCTCCACCGAAGGCTGTGGAGGCCTGAGAAGGAGCTAAAGGCACTTTCTCCAGAGCTATCACTCCTCTAGCCAAGGAACCCTCTCCGAATTTCTTCCACTCAGTCTTACCTAATCAGAGTGGTGGTGGTGTGGCCTTATAGTCTCTTTTTGAGTTTATGGGACCCCGGCAGGCCTATGTGTAGGGATGCTTCTGCTCCTCTGGTAGGAGAGTCTGAGAAGCATGTGGAGCTGGCTGTATCTGCTGACCTAGTTTTCAGCCCTGAAGTGGTGCCTGAGAGCACTAAGTCAAGTCTCACACTCCCTGCTTCACACTGCCTCCCTCGGCCTAAACCTGGGCAGGCTCCTCCTGTTTGTCTTCTCTCTTGTCTCAGAAACAATGAGGCGCCATGGGTTGTCTGCATGTTACCTATGAATAGCAAGTGATGGCCCTGAGTAGGGGATGAGCAGTGGAGGGCAGAGGCAGCACCAGCCGCTCAGCTGGCAGTCCTGGAGTCTGTGCCAACAACAGCCCATCTGCTTATTCATGGGACTGGACATAATACATCCAGCTGCTGGCTAATGTTGCAAGCGGGCCTTTTGCTAGTGCTGTTGAGATCAAACTGAGTAATAGGCTGTGTCCAGAGCCAAGTAATGGCCATCTATTAGCTTCTGTGGGAATACTCGAGTTAAGAAAATCACATCTTGTGTGGCTCTGCAGCTGAAGGACCAGCTTGTTAAAAATTTCCACTCGGGCAGCCTAGAGAGCTCAGGGTTGATATACCAAAGACCAGGGGTGTTTACTGGAAAAGCACAAACCCGCCCAAGCTCAGTGGATGCCAGTGACCTACCTTATGAAAGCCCCTTGTGAACGTTAACCAAACTGAACAGGGACAGCAGCAGTGGGACAGTGATTATCTTCACTGGGAAGCAGGGGATGTAGCCTGCACGTGTTCTCTCGGTGTGTCAGTCGGTGCAGTGGGATAGAGTGTAATTGCCTGTGAGGTTACACAAAGAGCAAGAACAGACTTCTACGTCACTGGGCCAGGAGCCACTCAGCAGCTCCGCTATGACTCCGCGTGGCTCTTTCCACGGAGAGATGTATCAACCTTTGGGCCTCGTGCAGTAGATGGTGGTGCCCGGAAGTCAGTTGCAGGGTCTGAAGACTTTTCGGAAGGGTTTTGGTAGTGGGGGTGAGGGAGGGGAAAGAGAGTTCATACAAGGCGGTGCAGAAGAGGTTCCAGAAATTTCCTAAGAAGCGGCAGCAGATCTAAAGTCAGTTTGCCTGTTTTTCAGTGTTGGGGACTGAACTGAGAGTACTGGGCAAGCGCTCTTCCACTGAGCTGAAGTCTCGCCCCCCTCCCCCCTCCCCCCTCCCACCCCCTCACCCCCTTGCTGGGCGAGCACTCTTTCCCTGAGCTGCATCCCCGGGCCACACCTCTTTGGTCCTCTCTCAGTCTGTAGTTGTCAGTCTTTCTGGGCCTTGTCAGACTGTCTCTGTGCACCGGAATACAAAATCACTGTCTTTTGCTAAGGCAGAGCTTTTCTCAGCACTGATCCACGGCTCTTGACTCCTTTCTACCATTTCCGATTCCCTTCCAAGGACCCGCTTGCCTTCCTTGTCCTTACAGATGTTTTCTCTGACTCCTAAATGTCTACAATTATACCTGTAATCTCACCCTTGGGAGACTAAAGCAGGACAGTCAGTTTGCGAACAATTAGGACTACACAGTTGGACTTCATTAAGGAAACAAACGAAAAGTAACAAAAGCAGACAAACATACCCAAACCTCGAAGAACCCTCCTGGGCCTGTCTGTCCTCTTGCTAACTTCTGATAGATTAGCAGCTGTGTTCCTTCTTTGCTCTCCTAAAAGACAAATATAGCTGCCTCCTTCCCCACAGGGTATAAAGATATAATTAGATCACATGGTGAGCATAGTTTGACTCAGTTCTTCTGGTTGCCAGTATTCACCAGAGGCAAAGCAGATGCCAAAGCCATGTTCTGGGACTTCCAGCCTCCAGAACCATGGGCCAACAGGGGCTTCTGCTGGAGTTTGAACATGTAAGAGGTAGGACCTACTGAGAGGAAGTTAAGTCATTGGAGGTATGCCTTTCATGGGTATGTTGGGACCCTAGCCTCTCCTTCCCCTTTGCTTCCAGGCCAACACAAGGAAGTGGTGTGTTCTTTCTACCACCACCCCCCACACAACCTCAAGATGTTCTTCTGCCAAAGTCTTACCACAAACTGAGCCTTCTAAAGCTGTGAGCAGAAACCGTTTATCTCAGGTAGTTTATGATAGGCAGGGAAAGCCAACACACATTTCTCCTTTTAAAAATGTATGTGTGCATCTGTGTGAGTACAGGCACCTCATGTCTGTGTGGGGAGGCCCGATGTTAGGTGGCATTTTTTATTGTAATCCACTTTATTTATTAACTTACTTTTTGAAATGGGGCCTTTCACTGAACCAGTGGCTTGCCAATCAGGCTATACTGGTTGGTCAGTGTCTTAGTTAGGGTTTTACTACTGTGAACAGAAACCATGACCAAGGCAACTCTTATAAGGACAGCATTTAATTGGGGCTGGCTTACAGGTTCAGAGGTTCAGTCCATTATCATCAAGGTGGGAGCATGGCAGTACCCAGGCAGGCATGGTGCAGGTAGAGCTGAGAGTTCACCATCTTCATCTGAAGGCTGTTAGTGGAAGACTGACTGGCAGGCAGCTTAGGTAGGGTCTTAAAGCCCACACCCACAATGTCACACCTCCAAATAGTGCCACTCCCCGGGCCAAGCATATACAAACCATCACAGTCAGTAATCCCCCAGGATCTTCCTGTCTCCCCTCCGAGTTCTAGGATTACAGATGTTACTGCCACACACCTTGGGGTTTTTTTATGGGTGCTGGGGGCTCAAACTCAGGTTCTTGTTTTTGTGCAGTAGGCACTTTACCCACTGAGCCATCTCCCCTGCCTTAACCTCCTCGATTTATAAATGATCCAGTCCTGCATATTCTGTTTTAGCAACAGAAATGCTCTCAGGTAGTTCCCAAAATATAGCTGTGATTATCGTCCTCCCGATTCACAGCGAGAGTGGATACCCTTTGTCCTCAGCAACCATCTAGTCTTCTTAGCTTATCCTGGGAGGAAGACCAGGAAGTATCTGTCTGTTGAGTACCCAACCTTTTCGCTGGTGAAGCTGCCTACCTCCCAGCCCAAGTCAGAACATTTCTTGGTCCTCCTATGATTTGCCTTTGGCATGCTCTCTGTCACTCACTGTTAAATCACCATCTGCAAATAGTTTTCCTATCCGTGACCTGTGGGGCAGCACTGTAGCGGTGATGGTAGAACAGTTCGACCCCTTCCCAATGAGAGGACTGTCATGATAGTTTGGCATGATGGAGGTATGCTTGCCTTCTCTTAAGCTGAGCTAACACAAGAGATTAACTAGATGAGAGGTGGCCCTTAGAGTTGGCACTACCAGCTTCCGTTGTTAGAGCATAGCCTTTAGTGTCTTCACTTTTTATCTGTATATATGCAAATGTTTTACCTGGATGTTTGTGTGTGTGCACCATGTGCATGCTAGGTGCCTATGAAGGACAGGAGAGTGTACTTCACCTCTGTAACAGGAGTTACAGATGATTGTAAGTTGCCATGTGGATGCTGGGAAACAAACCCAGGTCCTCTGCCAGAGTAGCAAGTGGCCTTAAATTCTGAGCCACCTCTCTAGCACCTTGTCTTTGATAGTTTCTTTTCGTTTAATTTATGTGTGCATGTGTGGGTATCTGATTGTATGTATACTGTGCTGGTTTCTGCACAGGCCAAAAGAGGGCATCAGATTCCCTGAAACTGGAGTTATAGGTGTCTGTGAGCCCCTTGATATGGATACTGGGAACCAAATATGGGTCTTTTGCAAGAGCTGAACCATCTCTCTATCCCCCAAAGGCACTCATTTTAAAAGCCAGAATATGGGAGCTGGCTGAGGTGATGTCTCATCAGTAAAGTACACATAGCTTATCAGCAGAGTGCTTGCAGTGTTTGACAAGTATCACATTAAAAGCAGGCATGGTGGCTTGCTCCTATAATCCAGTACTGAGGAGGAGGGACAGGACCGAGGGATAGGGTATACTTGGGGCTCATTAGCCGGTCAGGCCGCCATAATCAGCGAGTCCCAGGTGCCAGTGAGAGACCTTCCCTCAAAAAATAAGGTAGAGAATAATTAAGGAAGATGCTTGGCATCAGCATCTGGCCTAAACACACACCCATGCACGTACACGTGCACACACGCACGCTCTCATGCGCGGGCCTCCTACATTGTTGTGGGAAGGAAACAATTGAACACAAGGTCTTTTGGCTCTTCCATTGGGTTTTATTTTGTGAGACTTGTTCTTGCTTTGTAGCCCAAGCTTCCTATCCTCTGCCTCACCACCACACCCGAGTAAGATTTTAGGTCTTAAACATTACCAACAGCGAGTGAACGGTTAGTCAGCCTGAGTATAGATGTTATTAATAGTACAGTATTTACAGAACCACCTTTTCTCTGTCAAATCAGGGAGGTTTTTGTCCCATGTTTTTTGCAGAGGTGACCTGAGTGATTCAGTAGCTGTGTATTCTGATTGATGGACGAAACTGATCGACCAGGCAGCTGGCAAGTGAGGACACATAACCAACCATTTTTTCCCACCTTACTAAGCTTTCCATTTTTATAGACTGGGGCAAAGTACTCCCTTGCTTAGGCTCAAAGCCAAAGGTGCCCTCTGCATTTAGCTTGAACTCAGAAGTCCACAAATCACTTCTGGGGCCCATTTCTGTGGGCTGCGGTTTGCTCTGGGACCACCTCTGCGGTGTTTTGGATTCCCATCATAACCTGATGCTCTAGTCTAGACAGACTGTTGTGCATCTCTGAAAAGGCTATAATTTGGGTACACATTCAGAAAACACTTTTGTTTTGATTTAAATTGTTCGCCTTTGGGGTTCGTGCAGGTGCAACCAGAGGAGAGATCTTTGGCAGGGAGACTTAACGAAAACCACCAGCCAGAAGAGCACCAGGGAATTACCCCCACCCCCAACACACCTGAGTAGGAAGCAGTTTCAAAAGGAGAGGAGAGAAGCAGGCCAGAGAACGAGCCATCTTCCTCAGATTTTATAAAACTCTCAGCTCAACTAGCAGCTCGCAGGCTGAGGCATCTGTCACACTTCACTGACACCCAAAATGCCTCGGAGATAAGACAATTATGAGACCCGAGAATAAATGAAAGAAAACCCAATCTCAGCCAAATAGCACTGCCATCTATTAGGAAATTATTACAGGCTGAAGCAGACTTTAATGAGATTTTAACAAAAGAAATCTAGTCCCTTTCCTCTGGGGCAGCGAGAGGTTTTTAATGATATGAATGATTAAGTGGGTGAGAGGCCTCCCTGGGAGCAGGAGAAATGGTGTGAGATGTGGAGCCTGCCTGTCCAGGGAGCTCTGGGGAAGAGACCAGTGCAATATTGTCCCAGTCTAGGAGCTGGCCTGGAAGGTCAGGCTGGTCTTCTGGATCCCAACTCGGTCTCTGATTGCTAAACCCAATAAGTCATGGGGCTGTGAGTCATTCTGAGGGCATCACAGTGACCACAAGAGATTGAAGTCAGAGGACATAGTGCCAGCTAGATGCAAGACCTGCTTAACTTCCATTCTCAAACCACTGGCACTTCAGAAGACAATGTTACCGGAGTCTAATGTTCTTGCTTCAAGAGGGGGAAAATAGGTTGCAGGGAGTAGGTCAGAGGGAGGTAGGCAGACAGATGCTCAGGGCCTCTTGCATGGGGTTGATTTTCCTGCTTTGTTCGGTCGTCTCTTTCATCTGTTGGTGAAATGAAGTATACGAGGAATCAGTAAGATCGGAGAGAGGGTCCGCTGTTTCAGATGTAGTATTTCTGTTACATAGGAGTTTGCTGCACTTGAAGCACAGGCCTCTGCTTCCTCGGTTCAGGACCCCGAGGAAGGGTAGGGTGATCCAAGAATGACTGGACTGCCAAGAGCTGCTGGGCCTCTCCCGCGAGGGGCATGTGAAGGCCAGGGTTGAGGAAGCAGTGCCCACCAACCACAGGGTGTTTGTGTGCTGATTTTATTGGAACACAGTGCTGTTGTTATTCTTATTAGCTAATGTTTATTAAGCACAGAGTGCTGTTTTAAGTGCTTTACACATGATAACTTAGCACTTCCCAGGCTGGCTGTGCTGAGGAATGGATGAGCAGGAAGCAGAGGAACGGCTTGCTCATGCTTGGCTAGCTTTCTTGCATAGCCCAGGGCTGCCCGCCCTGGAACAATGCTGCCCACGATAGGCAGTCTCATCAGTTGAGGCTTCCTTCCCAGATGACTCTAGATTGTGTCAAGTTCACAGAGATAACAAGGAAGGATTAACGAAACAGGAAGGGATCCCCCTGCCAAGTAAGATGTGTCCTGCTTATTTGTCAGATGTGAAATCAACCATTGTTTGTAGAGATGAGCTGGGTTGCTCAAGCTGTATAAAAGCTGTCAAGCCCTTGAGGGTAACAGCCACTGGAATGCCACTGTTTGTAATGGAGAAAGAATGAGGGTGGAGTGTGGGAATTTGTAGACTGCTTGCCCATAATGCACAAGACCTTGGCTCAATCTCCAGCACTGTATAAACAGGGTCTGGTACTGGCATACATCAGGAATCCCAGCACCAGGAAAGTAGAGGCAGATGGATCAGAAGTTCAAAGTCATCCTTGGTTACATAGCAAATTCGAGGCTAGTCTGGGCTACATGAGATCCTGTCAGGGGGAAAAGGGGATGATGGGGATGCCTCAGGTAATTCTTGCTTATTCCAACTTTATAAGAAAATACCTTATGCATGTTATCAAGTTAATTCTGACAGAATTCTGTCTCGGCAGATTGACCATCTTACCACCGTGCTGAGCCACGTGCCCTCCTCTGAACCCTAGGTGTTCCAGATGAACCCCAGTCCCCACATTCTGCTCACAGCCAGGCTGTGTAGTTTGGTCTTTGTTGGCTTCAGGCTGTACTTTGGGTTCTTGGGAATTTGGACGGGTGGATGCATAAATTAATGGATGCTGAGGAAACATCTAACGATTACAAATGAAGAAACTTGCTAAGTGCAGAGTGGAAGCGAATCCAGGCATGTTCAATCATCTCCAGGCACACCTGGCCACATTGGGAACAGGAAGTGTAGTTCTGCCCGAGGCCCTCTCTTCCCTAAGCACTGACAAGCCAGTCCTTCTTTATGAGGTCAGTCCTCAAGGCTTTAGCACCAGGAATTGCCGGGCTGTGACTTATCTTCCGAAGTGTGATAAAGAGGAGCCTAATACTTTCTACAAGTGACTGTGGGGATGCCTTGGGGATCCTCATTCCTTTATTTTGTTTTGCATAATAATACTTAATACTGTTTTAAAAACATTTTGCCAGATGACTCTTTCCCTAGACAGGACTTGTATGTTTCTAACTGCAGTATTTTATAAATAAATTCTACTTGACCATATTAAAAAAAGGTTCCCTTCTAGGCAAACATGTGCCAAAGACTACTGGAATGAGGAGGGGTGGCTTTGCATGCCCAGCCACTTAACAGGTCTGATTTTAAAACAGCCAGCTCATGAGGCACCTGCATGTTCTGTCTTCTGTCCAGAGCAAAACTTCATCACAAACGGAGGCTAGGGATGAATCTGCTTGTCGCTTCTCAGCTCTGCAGTGGATGTCCCTGTGAGCCTTGCTGTTGCTGTATGTCCTAGGGGATCCTACAAGGCCATCTGGCTTTTCTTGGAAGGATTTGGGGAAATCGGCTTCCCACGACTGAGGTCCTATTTCTTTGTTGTCTACTGCGGTGCAGGCAAACTCTTAGCTTCTGATGGTCACTCATATCTTTAGCATGCGGCCCCTTCCCCCTTCTTTAAAATTTTAGAAATTATTTTTCATATATGGGTGTTTTTCCTGCACCTATATCTGTGCATCAAATGAGTGCAGTGCCCTCCAAGGCCAGGAGAGGGCAATGGATCCCCAGAACTGGAGTTAAAGATGGTTGTGAACTGCCACGTTGATGCTGGGAATCAAGTCTGGGTCCTCAGGAAGAGCAGCCACTGTTCTTAACTACTGAACCATCCCTGCAGCCCTGGCTCTCCCTTCTTAGAAGCCATGGACACTGAATCCCATGCAGACTTTATGTCTTCTGCTGGTGACCAAGGAAATCTAAGCTCCAAGGGTCCACTATCCTCCCCCATTACCACCCACCCCACCTCCTTCCTCATTCTTGAGGCAAATTTTACTAAATAGCTCTGGATAGTCTGATACTTGTTATGTGATTCAGGCCGGCCCTGAACTCCTGTCAGTTTCAAACAAAAATCATTTCTGCTCCTTGACATGCAGGCTAGCCTTGACTCCCTGCACCCAGAGCTGGGTCAGAAAAACCATCTGGCTATCTCCGTGTCAGAAGAGCAACTGATATGGAGCTTTAATAACATTTGAAAGGAAATCTTTTTTTTTCATTACCTAGATCAGTGTCCAGCAGAATAATGAGGAAAAGAGAAACTTGAAGCACTAATTTTTTTTTTTTTAATAATTTGGTGGCCCCTGCTCCATAACACAACTAAGCCATCATCTGATTGCTCTCATTTCTTGACAGCTGTGATGTTTAGAGCTATATAGGGCTTATGTCTACAGTGACTTTCCGCACTACCCAGGGAGACAGGAAAAGAAACAGAAATACTCTTTCTAGCTGAAGAACTAAGATAATGAGTCTTAATCAGCACCAACTCTGTTTCCGATGATTCCCAGCCCTAGAACAGCACCTGAGACAAAGCAGAGCTCACCGGGTACAACTTGAATAAATGGCTGGCCATACAGAACCAATCACAGCCCATTCGTCAATATTTGTTGCTACTTTTGAGTCAGGGTCCCTCTGTGTAACCCAAACTCACAATCCCCCTGCTTTGGGCTTGAGAGGACTAGAATTACAGTTCAAGATGGTGCCGGTCCAGCCAATGCTTTATTGGTTATTCCACACAGCACACAGTGAGGGTATATAGAGCCCATAAACTCCAGATTCCTTGCCATGGCCCGTTCTATATGTTAACCCAGCTGGATTGTGGTGTCCAGTTGTTTGAATAAATACAAGCCTAGATGTTGGAATGAGGGATTTCAATAAGTGGGACTTGAATGAAGCAAATCTATAGTGTGGGTGGGCCTTGTTCAGTCTGGGAACTAGGGACTAAAGGAAAAGCTTCAAAGCCTCTGGGGGAAGGGGGAGGACTTCAGAGGCCTTGCATTCAAGATTCCGACAACCTTGCCCGAGGCCCCAGACCCACTCCTCCACTTCCTCCTCCTCCTCTTCTTCCTCCTCTTCCTCCTCCTTCTCTTCCTCTCCCTCTTCCTCTTTCTCCTCCCATCATACTATTACACCCGTCCTATACCCTATTGGCTCTGTATCCTTGGAAAACCCTGGGTAATAAACCAACTTTAAAGAAATCAAAATGACTACAGGAAGGTTGAAATGTGTAAAAAGAAAAACAACAAATATCATGGATTAGTTCTAAAAGGTGTCCTTTCCCTTGAATTTAAGGAGGTCAGCCTTCTCAGAGAGGTTTTTTGAGCAACACATGGACAAATGAGGTAGACACCAATGTTCCCAGAAGCAAGGCAAATGCCTACTGGTTGCTAGTGGAGAGTTACAGGCACTTGAGGAAGTTGTGGTTTTTAATTTTGAAAGCAGCTTTGCTTTGTAGCTCAAACTAGACTGACACTTGCTATCTGTCTTAGTTATGATTTTATTGTAGTGAAGAGACACCATGACCAAGGTAACTCTTATAATTGAAAACATTTAATTGGGGCAGGCTTTCAAGTTCAGAGGTTCGTTCATTATCATCAAGGTGGGAGCATGGCAGCATCCAGACAGATATGGTGCTGGAGATGCTGAGAGTTCTACATCTTAATCCAAAGGCAACCAAGAGAAGTCTACCTTCTGCAGGCAGCTAGGAGGAAGAGGAGGAGGAGGAAGAGGAGGAGGAGGAGGAGGAGGAGGAGGAGGAGGAGGAGGAGGAGGAAGAGGAGGCTCTTTTCCACACTGGGTGGAGCTTGAGCACTAGAAGTCCTCAAAGCCCACCTACACAGTGACACACTTCCTCCAACAAGTGCCACTTCCCATGGGCCAAGCATATTCAAACCATCACCCGTTTCCTTCCTCTCAGGTGCTGGGGTTATAGACATGGGTCATCATAACCAGTTTTTATGTAACAGTTCCTACGGAGTAATTAATCATAGATAGTAGCCAGGCCTGGCAAGTTCTGTGGTCCCAGCAACTTGGAAGACTAAGGCAGAAGGATCATTTGAGTACAGGAGTCCAGAGTCAATCCAAGTCATATAGGGAGACCATGCATCTTAAGAAGTCAAGCAAATATAGTTCTCGATTGCAATCAGAAAGCCAGATTCAGTAGTATATGGGCCTGTAATCTCACTATTTGAGAGCTGGGGCAGGAAGATTTCAAGTTTAGGCTGGCTTTGACAATGAAGTGAGACCCTCTTCTCAAAATAAAGGCAAGTGGGGCTGGAGCTCAGGAGTGGAGCTTGCCTAGTATGTATGAGGCTCCGAGTTCAACATCCAGTATTGAAAATGCAAATCAAGTATAGGCTGGACTTCAGCTGCTGCCAGAGTCAGCTTCAAGTCCTAAGAGGCCACCTTATGATTATCCTGCCTGAGTCCTGAAAGGGCAGACCATGGGGTCACCTCAGTCATTGTCTCCCCTCTCTTTCTAGTGTTCTCCTCTGTTCAGGGACTTTCTCCTTTATCTCTTCTCCTGCCTCTAATCCACAATTCACAATGCCAGTGAAGGTGGATAAGTCACATCTGTGCTAAGGCACGCTCACTGACACCTTCACCTGTCCTTCAGACTTGAAGTCCTGAGCAGAGTCTTCCAGTCCCACAGCCACTCCCAGGGCAAAGCCAACCCATGTCTTCAGTCTTGCTTCCATGCATGCTGTGTTAAACTGGGGTCAACAAGTGCGTTTTTAACGCTGGGCAGATGGTGTTTGCAGCTGTGACAGTAAGAGTCACTTGGTCTCAGGCTACCTAGGGTAAGGTATTCTGGCAGAGCAAATCCTACCACTTAGCTTCTTGGTCTTCCTTACTGGTTAACCCACCCAAAGTCTGGACCAGCCAGTGTCTCTATGAAAACTCCCCGGATGCCTACCTGTTCCTGTGTGGGTGTGCGGCACAAAGGCTTTGTTAGGAGGCTTGAAGCTCAGCACTGTCAATCAATCATCCTATGCTGTCCTAAGATGACTGCTAAGATTTGCAAGGCAAGATAAATCCTTTTAGCAAATACTTGTCAAAATCGATGATCTGATGCCTTGAGATTTTCTTGGTATAGAACAGGCAAAACTGTGTACATAGCTGGGCGGGGTGGCTCATGCCTCTGATCTCAGCATTTAGGAAGGAAGTCTTGCTCACAAGATCTAAACTATCCTGGGCTACATAGTGACCTCCAGGACACAGTCCCCTGAGTAAGTTTCTGCCTCAAACAAAAAACAAATAACCATGCACTTGCTGTGACTTCAAGGGATCTCTGTACGTTGCAACTTTGTGAGAGTTAGAAAAGCCAAGGGGAGAGAGATGGCACTTCTCTGACAGTCTGGCAAGGACAGGGGAGGCCCTGTGGTCAAGGGACAGGACACAGAAAACATGAAACTCAAGGCAAACTGAAACAGAAGTAAAACCTTCAGATTTCAACATTATCATCAAAAAATTTGAGTGATTTTGTAGTTACTTATTTTTTAAAATTTTCTGTGTTCAAGGTATTTTAACGAAGTGGAAAGTCAGTTGTGTCAGATGATGTTTTCACATGAAGAAGTGTTTTCCTGAAGCAGACACAGGTGAAAGGAAGTTTCACTAAAGCAAGCATGTGGAAGGACACGTGATGAAGGAGTCTTTGCTAACTACACACATGTATTGGTCCGCCTTACACTGCGTAGTTGAGCTCCATTTGTCAGGACTCCATAGAGATAAGAGCACCAAAACTTCTGGTGGTGTGCTGTGGTTTCTTGCTGCTTCCTTGGATTGGCAAAATGATGTCAGCTGAGACAGACTCACATGGAGTTTTGCTAAGTCAGATTCATGTGCTGAGGCAAGAACCACGGAGGACATGTGATGTTTGGAAGGAGTATAAATAGAACTCAACTGTGAGAGGGGATTGCTTATAGAGCTAGCTATGCAACACTTGTTGGTCTTGTGTCTTCTCTGACACTACTTGGCCCATACTCAACGACCCTGTATGTGTTTCTACCCCCCCCTTTTTTATTTTTTATTTTTCATACTTTATTTACATTTCAAATGTTTCCCCCTTTCCAGATTTCCCCATTGGAACCTCCCCATTTCCTCCCCGCTCCCCCTGCCACTATGGGGATATTCTCCCACCCACCCACTCTCGTCTTCCCTCCTTGGCATTCTCCTATACTGGGGGATCTAACACTCTCAGGCCCAAGGGCCTCTCCTCCCCCGATGGCCAACAAGACCCTCCTCTGCCGCATATGTGGCCAGCACCATGGGTCCCTCCATGTGTATTATTTGGTTGGTGGATCAGTCTCCAGGAGTATCGGGGGGGGGGGTCAGGCCAGTTGCCACTGTTGCTGCCTCCCTGGGGATGCAAACTCCCTCAGCTCCTTCAGTCCCTTCTCCAACTCCTCCATCTGGAACCTCACACTCCGCCCTACGGTTGCTGTGAAGTGACTCTTGGGTATTTCGAACTTTTAGGCTAATAACCACTTAACAGTGAGTACATACCATGTTCATTCTTTTGTGACTGCGTTACCTCGCTCAGGATGATATTTTCAAGATCCATCCATTTGCAAATTTCATGAAGTCATTGTTTTTAATTGCTGAATAGTATTCCATTGTGTAAATGTACCACATTTCCTGTATCCATTCCTCTGTTGAGGGACATCTGGGTTGTTTCTAGCTTCTGACTATTATAAATATGGCTGTTATGAACATAGTGGAACATGTGTCTTTATTACATATTGGAGCATCTTCTGGGTATATGCCCAGTGGTGGAATAGCTGGGTCCTCAGGTAGTATTATGTTCATTTTTCTGAGGGTCCACCAAACTGATTTCCAGAGAGGCTGTATTAGCTTGCATTCCCACCAGCAATAGAGGAGTGTTCCTCTTTCTCCACATCTTCCCCAACATCTGCTGTCACCTGAGTTTTTGATCTTAGCCATTCTGACTGGTGTGAGGTGAAATCTCAGGGTTGTTTTGATTTGCATTTCCCTGATGACTAAGGATGTTGAACATTTCTTTAGGTGCTTCTCAGCCATTCGAGTTTCCTCGGTTGAGAATTCTCTGTTTATCTCTCTTCCCCATTTTTTGATAGGGTTATTTGGATCTCAGGAGTCTAGCTTCTTGAGTTCTTTGTATACCTTGGATATTAGCCCTCTATCGGATGTAGGATTGGTAAAGATCTTTTCCCAATCTGTAGGTTGCCGTTTTGTCCTATTTACAGTGTCCTTTGCCTTACAGAAGCTTTGTAATTTTATGAGGTCCCATCTGTCGATTCTTGATCTTAGAGCACAAGCCACTGGTGTTCTGTTCGGGAACGTGTTTCTACCCTTTGCTCTACTTCTTCCCACAAGTCAACAGAGGTTTGCAAGCAGTAGCTGAAAGCATGTTCCCAGTACATCAATGAGGAGCTTTAAATGAGAGGTACTCACACTGTGCAGAAGCAATAACAGGCTATGATGCTAACATGGGGAGAGAGAAGTTCAGGAAGTGTGCAGGGTAAAAGAAGGAGGCAGCTCAGACAGACCCAGAGCTGGAGAGCCCTTCAGGAAGTTTGGATGTTTCCAGCAGCAGAGAGAAGATGTATGGCTTATATGTTGTTGTTGTTGTTGTTTTAACGAATTATTTATTTATTTTATGTATATGAGAACACTGTAGCTATCCTCAGACACACCAGACGAGGGCACCAGATCCCATTACAGATGGTTGTGAGACACCATGTGGTTGCTGGGGATTGAACTCAGGACCTCTGCAAGAGCAGTCAGTGCTCTTAACCGCTGAGCCAACTCTCCAGCCCTGGCTTAAATGTTTTAAGGCAGTGATCAACCACACAGCCTGAGAGCTGCAGCTAGCTGAGCACCTAGCTCCCCACGGAGGCTCAGCCTGCTAGGGACCTGCAGCTGGCTGAGCACTTAGCTCTTCATCTAGCACATTGTTTGATGGTGACCTGTAGGACTCAGACTGATAATCAAACTAGCTCAAACCAGAACGCCTGGAGTGTAAAGGATCAGTGGCTGCTTCTGAGACTGTCATCTGAGGTCACTGAAGATCTGCCTCACTGACTTGTCCCTGTGAATGTCAGTTTGAAATGACTTAGTCCACTGTAATACCCATAGTACCCATCGGGACCAGGGAGACGGCTTGCTGTGCAATGTGAGGACTGGGAGTCTTCAGAGCCTAATAAAAGCCAGATGGGGTGATGGGGTAGCCTGCTTGTAATGCCAGTGAGCCAGAGCCAGAATCCCAGGGGCAAACTGGTCAAATTAGTGAGAGCTCTGTTCTGCAGTCAAATGCATGCTTGCTGAGGACCTGCTGTTCTCTGGCAGCTTGTCTTCTTTGTATTCCCCTTTGATATGGAGTAAAATCCTTTGCAGCTCTGCTGTTTGCGTGTGTTAGTTCTTTGAACAAGATGCCAAGACTCTGGAAACTCCTGGTCTAGAAAGATATGACCAGTAACCTTGGCAGTTATTAGAAGTCCATCTAGAATATAGTTATTGAGTTCTTCCGCACCTGTTTCAAAAGCACCTTACTCTGTCTAGCTGGTGAGTTTTACTACCCCCACCATAGCTCAGAGCATAAGGCTTAGACCTGCACCTTTGCTGTTGCCTCCCGCTTGTCTCTGAGCTGCCCATCTTCCACACAGAAATCATCTTAGCTCACTTACTGAGCAACTACTACAAACTGGTTAGACTGCTATAAATTGCATAGAAATTATTCTTCAAAACAACCTTATGAGGCAGATACCAACTTCATTTGATGAATAAGGGCAATGAAACACAGGAAATTAAGATAATTGCTGAATTTTCATAACCAGTAAACAGAGGAAAATCTTACCCCTAGTCTGATCTCAAAGCCCATGTCCTCCTCACATTACCTCCCTGCTCGGTCTACACACGCTCCCAGGCTTGACCATTCTTGTTAAGCCACTGTGTTTTGGTACCAATCCCACCCTCTGTGTCTGTGATTTGAGAGCTGGAGCTGCACAAGCCTGACTCTGAGCTGCCAGCTGGCTCTCTGTGGGGCACTGTTACTAGGGATACTAGAAGTCCTGAAGAAGGAAAAGAGACTTCCTGTCTGAAGTTCTCCTTGAGCCCCATTTGGAGGTGCTTTGCCCCATTCCCTCCTCCCGCTCAGCCAGCTGGTGATCCTTTTTAAGCTCTGGGTTCCAGACACCTAGCTCCTCCTCCCATGCCCCTGTGTCTGCACTTTGCTTCTCAGCACTGCTCTTCTCTTCCAAGATGGTCCCAATCTCTTTCTTTTGTGCGTACATGTGTGAGGGTCAACCATCATCGATGCTTTAGACTGAGAGAGAGGCCTACATGAAGTGGAAACTTAAAGGTTCTCTGAAAAGTCAGTTGCGTTGGATGGTGTTTTGCTGGGGCAAACATGAAGGAGTGTCTTCCTGAAGTGGATACAGGTGAACGGCTAAGGCAGACTCGTGAAGGGACATTTAGCTGAAGCAGACACAGGAGACATGGCTGTTCTGCTAAAGCAAGCGTGTGAAAGGACACGTGACGAGGGATTCTTTGCTAACGATATGCATGGATTGGTCCGCCTTACATTGTGTAGTTGAGCTGTATTTGTTGGGACTTCATAGAGAGAAGCACACCAAAAAACTTGTGGTGGTGTGCCACAGTTTCTTGCCACTTCGTGGACTCAGGCTGATCGGCAGAGTGATACAGACGCACATGCTGAGGCAAGACTCATGGTAAGGCAAGGAGGACACAGATGTTTAGAGGGAATATAAAGAGGACTTGATAGACAGTGGAGGAGGATGAGCTTGGCTTGCTTATAGAGCCAGCTGTGCAACGCTTGGGGGTCTTGAGTCTTCACTGATTTTCTCTTCACCGAGAGGCCCAGCCGAGAACTTTACCTGGCATTCCTCCCTGGTCCCTCCTGCTGACTTGTGCCAAGGCTGAGGCCTGGCTGTCTCTGTTAGGTCATGTCATTGCGGTTGCTAACCCAACTCTGATGAACTGGACTGCTGGTGTATCTGTGAAGTGTTTGTGAGTGGATTGAGCTGCCGTTGATAATGTATGAACTGAACTGCAGATTTCCAGACAACACAAGGGAGTTGCTCCAACCATTTCTAAACAGGTCCACTTCCCCCGTATCCTTTCTTTTCCACTATCTCTGATGGGTTAAAAAGAACATTAAAGTGTTTAAGAACCAAATTAAAAGTAGGCATTAAAACAATTAAAGTTATACCTGAGAGATTCATAGAGCACACCTCTGGGTAGGGTCTATGAGCACACTTCCAAAAGAAGATTGACAGGTGAGACAGTAAGGGAAGGAGAAGGACCTACTCCAACTGTGGGCCGCACCAAGCATCATCCAATGGTCGGGGGTTGCAACAAATCAAAAGCAGAAAGGGAGGACGCCAGTCCTCACACCAGACTCTGAGGTTTCTGAACTCAACACGCCTGCTACCCCCACCGTTGCCCTGAACATGTGATCCACATGAGTAATTCTGCAGGAGGCTTCCAGGCCTTCCACTTCTGGGAACCACATCGATGGCCACGCATGCTCTGGGGCTTCTGGCTGGCTGGATTGAGCTGCTGCAGGGGTGGGGATTTTCTGACTGCAGCATGCAGACAGCCATAGCTGGATTACTCAGTCTCCGCTCATGGGAAGCCATCTAATGTGCCTTCTATGAGTGTGCATGTTCTCCTGGCTCTGCTACAGAAAGCCTGGTACCAACAGGTGCTTCTTCCTGCTGCTACTCTCTTAATACCTCAGCTATTTCCACCCTTTTAGGCATTTAGTTGAGAACTTCATACCCCATTAATAAGTCTGGGGAAGCTGTTCCCAGGAGAGACTAACACCAGGAATAAAGTGAACCTGAGGGACATACAAAGAAAATGCACTGCACCTCTGAAGCTACTCTGTTTAGAGCCCTAGCAGCCAGAGCACCTAGCTGTTAGAAACACTGCCTGCTAACACCGAGTTGCATCCTCTGGGAAGTGCCTTCGGTCGTATGGACTGACACACCTTCCTCAAATGAACTTCATACTTTAGGAGTGGCCAAACACCTGTTATGTTTGGGTCGGAACTGTCTCTCACATGCTAGAGTGTTGAAGTTTGGTGGTGCTGTTTAGAAGGTTCTGGAAACTTTAGGACAGAGGTTCTCAACCTGTAGGTTGTGACTGCTTTAGGGGTTGCATATCAGCTGTCTTGCATAACAGATATTGACATTACCATTCATAACGGTAGCAGAAGAAATCATTTTATGATTGAGGATCACCACAGCATGAGGAACTGCTTTAAAGTCTTGCAATATTAAGAAGGTTTAGAACCACAGCTCTAGGAGATGGGTCCTGGAGGAAGGAGGGTCACTGGGGTGCCTTTGAAAGTGATAGGCATTTCTACTGTCTTAGTTAGGCTTTTACTGCTGTGAACAGACACCACGACCAAGGCAACACTTATAAAGAACAACATTTAACTGGGGCTGGCTTACAGATTCAGGTTCAGAGATTCAGTCCATTATCATCAAGGTGGGAACATGGCAGCGTCCAGGCAGATGTGGGGCTTGAGGAGCTCAGTGTTTTACATCTTGTTCCAAAGGCAGCTAGGAGAAGACTGGCTTCCAGGCAGCTAGGATGAGGGTCTTAAAGCCCATGCCCACAATGACACACTTTCTTCAACAAGCCCACATCCACTCCAACAAGGCCATACCTCCTGATAGAGCCACTCCCTGGGCCAAGCATATTCAAGCCACCACATCCAGATTTTTCCTCGAAGTCTCTGCTTCTTGTTCGAACAGTCTCCTCCACATTCTCTCACTGCCCTGTTCTTCTACTTCACTATGCTCCCAGAATCCCCAGAGGCCAGACATTGAAATCTCTGAGAGCCTGAGAGAGAATAGACCTTCCCTCCTTTGGTTACTTGTATGAGTTTTCTTTCATAGTGAAAGCAAAATGAACATATTCCTCACCTCAACTTGAGTCCCAGGCTCCCCTTGGGAATAGCGGAGGCCTCAGTGGCTGTGTCCTTGTGGGTCACTTTTCCCCCAGAGTCCTCTTAGTAAACTTTTGGCAGAAAATCTTCACCACAAATAAAATATTTCTCTTTCCTCTAAGGGCAGAGGATTAGGAAGTCTTAAGGGTTTTCAAAAAATACTTCCCCTTTCTGGTGTCACTGACTTTTTTTTTTTTTTTTTTACTGTGCTACAGAAATTGTCTTATTGCCAATTTAAAAAAAAAATAGCTTTACTGAAATATAATTCCAGCCTGTAAAGTCCACTCTGAGGTGCTGTTATAGAGTGACAGGGACTGTGTAATTTATGAAAAAATTGCAAGTTTCTCTCTTACAGTTCTGGAGGCTGGGAAGTCCACAGTCTAGAGGTCTGTTTTTGGTGAGGGCTCTCTTGTTGTATCATCCCATGGCAGAAGGCTAAAGGAGACAAAAGCACACATGTGTGCATTTGGGAGAAAGAGAGAGAGAAAGAGAGATAAAACAGAGAGTGTGAGGGGACAGCTGAGCCCTTAGACGGAGCTGTCCAGCAGTTAGTTGTCCTATCCATCAATGCTGTTCCACTGGGGATTACATTGCTGGTGTTTAAATCCAGCCTTGGGGGACACGTTCAGATCACAGCGAATGGTTCTTAATCTGTTCACAGTGTGTTCAACTGCCACAGAAATCAACACTGGAGCGTTTCCACGGCCTCCCAAACTCCATGACTTTGCTCCCCACTCTCAGCTCCCTTACCCCCCACTCTGCCCTAAGAACCACTTCCTGTCTCCACAGGTGTGGTGGTTTGACGAAGAATGGCCCTAATAGGCTCATGTATTTGAATGCTTGGTCATCAGGGAGTGGTTCTACTTGAGAAGGCTTAGGAGGTGTGGCTGTGAAGAAACACCATTAGCCATGCCAATTCTTATAAAGGAAAACATATAATTGGGGCTAGCTTACAGTTCAGAGATTTAATCCATTATCATCATGGTGACAAGCATGGTGACATGCAGGCAGATATGGTGCTAGAGAAGTAGTTGAGAGTTCTACATCTGAATCCCCAGGCAGCAGGAAGAGACAGTCAGCCATTAGGCCTGACTTGAGCTTCTGGAACCTCAAAGCCCACCCTCCAGTGACACACTTCCTCCAACAAGGCCACACCCACTCCAGTAATAACAGACCTCCTAATAGTGCTAGTCCCTGATAATTGAGTGATAAACATCCCCTTTTCTTGCTTATTGGTCATTTGTTTGTTTTAAAAACAGGCTCTCACTGTGTAGCCCTGGCTAGTCTGAAATTTACTGTAGCCCAACCTGGCCTGGGACTCACAGAGATCTATCATTTATAATAATCCTTTGTAGGAATCCTTGTTTAGATCCTTGTCCTTTTAAAAATTAGGATATTAAATTATTATTAATAATATTAAATTAAATTATTGAATTGCAAGTGTTCTTTATATAGTCTTATAAAGGTATTTTATTATATTCAATTTAGGAATATCTTCTTTCTCCTGTGACTGCCTTTTTACCTTTGGGGTAATTTTATTTGAAGCATAAAGTATTAAAATTTTGATGAAAGCCAATTTGTAGCCTTTCCTTTGTTGCTATATTTCTGAGTGCATTTCTTAGAACCTATTGTATTTGTCAATATGCTTTCTTCTAAGAATTTTATAAATTTATATCCTATATTTAGGTCTGACCCTTTTTTAAAAAAAAGTTTATTTATTTTATATTTATGAATACACTGTCACTGTCCTCAGATACACCAGAAGAGGGCATCAGATCCCATTACAGATGTTTTGAGCCAACATGTGGTTGCTGGGAATTGAACTCAGGACCTCTGGAAGAGCACTCAGTGCTCTTAACTGCTGAGCCATTTCTCCAACCCAGGTCTGACCATTTTGGATTAATTTCTGTAAGGATTTTTTTTTTTTTTTGTGGCTACTCATTTCCTCAGCATCATTGTTGAAAGGATTTTCCTTTTCACCAGATAGTCTTACTGTCCTGTTAAGAGGTTAATTGGAAAGCTCAGTATAAAGGCAAGCAGCGGCAATCCAAGGGGCAAGGGAGGTGTGGGATGCAGGCTCTGCCTTCTCTCTCCTCAAAACAAATTAGTCCATTATAGACATAATTTTTACCAGACTCAAAGCCATTGCATTGATTTGTCCTTTATGCCAGCATATTGTATTGATTAGACTTCAGGAATTGAAAAGTCCTTCAAGCCAGGCAGTGGTGGCGCACGCCTTTAATCCCAGCACTCGGGAGGCAGAGGCAGGTGGATTTCTGAGTTTGAGGCCAGCCTGGTCTACAGAGTGAGTTCCAGGACAGCCAGGGCTACACAGAGAAACCCTGTCTTGAAAAACCAAAAAAAAAGAAAAAAGAAAAGTCCTTCAACTTTGTCCTTTTCCCCCTTAAATGTGCTCTAGGTATGATGGCTTCTTTGCAATTCCTTTTGGATTTTAAGATGTTAATGTCTACAAAGAAAACAGTTGAGACTGTGCTAGTGATGTCGCTGACAGTAGATAAACACAGGAAAGATTCCTTCGTCACAGTAGTGAGTTGTCAAGTTCATGAACGTGGGATACTTTTGCATTCATGAACATATTTCCTAATTTCTTTCCATGATGTGATAGATTTAAATTAGTACGTTTTCCACTTATTTGATACAATTCCTAAATATTGGATTCTTTAGTATGCTTCTGTATATAGAATACCCTGTATATTCATGTGTTTGCACATGTGTGTACATGTGGAGTCCAGAGGTTGGCATTGGGTTATTTCTCAATCATCTTTTACCTTTGGTTTGTAAGATGAGTGGCTACATAAACCCGGAGCTCACTGATCGTCTCCCAGAACTTATTGATTGGATAAGCTGTTTCATGGAGTTCACTGATTAGCAAGGATGACTTGATAGTGGGCCTCAGGGATCTCTTGATCTCTGCCTCCTCAGCATTCAGAGTTTACCCCGATTTTGGGAATCAAATATATATGTTCAACAAGAACTTTGTCAAAGAAACTATCTCTCCAGCCCTAAATGAAATTAAAATTTTTTATTTAATTGATTTATTAAAGGTGTGTAGAAATACAATTTTTTTGTGTTAATCTTATTTATATTCAGTAATCTTGCTGAACTATTTACAGTATTTGTATTTGTGTGTGTGTGTGTGTGTGTGCGCGCGCGTGTATTCCTTAAGACATTAAATTCTCTATAATGAAGTTTTGCTTCTTTATTTCCAGGTTGTGGAAATTTCCTTTTATTCCTGCTGCTTGCTGGGTTTTTAAAATATAAAAGCATTTGAGACTTGGCTTATCACTTCTGCAGGGTTGCTGTCATTTCTGTATGCTGCTAGGTTGTTCATCTATATTCATGCTGATCTATATTTCTCTACTAGTGTTCTTGGGTGATTTTAATATCAAGATAATATTATTGGCATCATAGAATGAACTGGAAATTATTCCATCTACTTTTTGGAAGCATTTATGAAGACTGGATCTTACTTCAGCTTTTAGTGTCTCATTGAAGATCACTGACATAGGCTTTTCTTTGCAAGTAGATTTTTTTTTTATTTAAATTTTTTGAGACAGGATTTTTTTGTGTAGCCCTGGCTGCCCTGGAATTCACTCTGTATACCAGGCTGGCTTCAAACTCAGATATCTACCTGTTTCTGCCTCTCAAGTGCTGGGACTAAAGGTGTGTGCCACCACTGCTCAGCTGCAAGTACTTTTTTAAATAATAATTCATTCTCTTCATACATTATAGACTGTGCTTGTCAATTTTGGCCAACTTAACACAAACTAGAGTCACCTAGGAAAAAGGAACCTCATTTGAGGAACCACCTCCATCAGATTGGCATGTAGAAAAGCCTGTTTGGGCATTTTCTTGATTAATGATTGATATAGGAGGGTCCATCCCACTGTGTGCAGTGCCTCCTCTGGGCAGGCCATCATGGATTGTATAAGCTGAGCAATCCATGGGGAATAATAGACCAGTGAGCAACAATCCTCCATGGTTCCTGCCTCTGCTCCTGCTTGAGTGCCTGCTCTGACTTCCTACAATGATGACAGTTAATATATCCAACCTAAAATGAAACTTCAGAGCCCATCTCCACGAGGTGTAGGCCTCATAACAGTAGAGAGACTCTGGCCAGTAGGAACCTGGTGGTATACTGTTGTCTTTACGACCCTGTCACTGAAAAGCACAGTGCAATTTAAGTCCTGGGATGCAGAGCCAATAATACAGAGTAGAGCTTTTCTAATATTTTATCCTTGACTTAGAGCACTCTGCACACATTTGGAAGACAGATTGTCAGGATCCCCTGAGACTACACAGTGGGGTTCTTTTGGTTCATTATTTCTATGGCAAACATCTTATTTGTAGGACTTCTATTTATATGCATATTTGCTAGAGAGCTGTGAAAATCAGCAAAGAAGGGAAGGGATGCTTGGCACAGACATACTCGAGTTTCTTGGACTCGAAGTATGAATTGCCAAGGATGGGGGATGAAGATATTCTCTTCAGAATGCGCCAGCTGTGCTGTGTGATGACAGCAGGTAGCACAGCATGTAGGAAACTGGAAAATTCTAGATCAACACAGAATGTGTCTTGATCCTTCACTTTACATTGACCATGGCTGATCCCTCACTTACATTTTTTATGTTTAAAAGAATTTCCTTTTTATAAAAGGTATGTAACTAAGTAGGTTCATGGGCAGAACTTTAAGAGAATTACTACGGTCAGAAGAACCTCATAAAGAGAACTGAGAGTCAGGTCTGCTGCAGGAGCTGACCTCAGCTTTTAGGAGCTAACATCAGACCTTCAGTATAGGAAGATCATTTAGAGTCCTTTCTCTAACAAGGAAAGAAGTGCTGCCCCCTAAGAAAGCTGTTCTCCTGGCTTAAATCCTAACAGGCCCAGCTAGAGACATATTATACTTGAAAAATATCCAAGTGTGGTAATCCCCATCTGTTGTCCTATTCAGGACGCTGAGACAGGAGGATTGGAGGATTCCAGGCCAGCCTAGAATCCAGAGTAAGCAAGCCCCTGTCTCAAAAAACTGACAGATAACCCCTTAAACAAACATCTATAAATCCCCCCCAAATAAAGAAAAAGATCATGCCCCAAAGCAGCTGCAGGAATTATCTAGAATGTGCTGGTGGGGACCAAGGCACTTGATCAAAGAAGCTAGAAAATAAGGCCAAACAAGCAGGGCTTCTTTGGTTCAGGGAGTTGGCTCCAGGGGTAAGGAGTGTTCGTACTAGGCATGGTGGAAACACCTGATGGCAGCAGAGGGGCTCAGAACTCAGGTAGATGGGCTGTGGGGATAGGATCAGCAGAAAGGAAGGTCTGAAAGGCACGTTATTTACCAGACTTTAAGGAATGTGTGATGTGGGAACCCCAGTACAGCTAGAGACATCGTGTCTCCTCTGTGGGCTGGAAGATGTAGTCACAAAGTTATGTTCATAGGGAACAATGAGATAACTGGGTTCTGAAGTGGAAAGGCCCGCTGTTGATCCCTAAGTGCCAGAGCCCAAGGAAAACAATCACTATATTGTAAACTTGTAGAGACTGCCAAGGGAACCGTAATCCAAAAAGGAGCTGTGGACCTTGGGACCATCTTGTTTTTCACGTGACCGTATGGAAAAGAGAAGCAAGCCACTTTAGTCTGAATCAGGGTTTCAGGCTCCTGAGAAATGTAAGTTTGGCCAAACCACCAGGTAGGACACTGAGTGTCCAGTAAGAGCTCAGTGTGGGTAAAATTTGGAGCAGACAAGACAGTACAGAAGAAGAACAGGGCTGCCAGTTGTACCCTCTGATTCATAGAGATGGGTGCTACAGTCCACACCATTGAAATCTTCCTCTATTTTTCTTCTCAAGAAGACAGTGTGTATCATGGTGCTATTGGAGGACAAACAGACATGTTTAAGACAGGAAATGCTGTCTCTAGGGAGAGGCCAGGACAAAGACAGAGGAAGGTGGCTGTGGAATGAGAGGAGGGGCTGGGCATTTCTCCATCTTTGTTCTGCTACCGACTGCTGCACTCTTCCTTCCCTTCACGAGGCCAGCCCTGCACTCAAATGGAGGGCTTCCATGAAGCCTCTCCTCTCCTTTCCCTTATCACAGGGGATCTTCTCACCAATGCAAACCTCTCTTGCCTTTCTAGTATTGTCCTGGCTTTGCTTCCTGAGAGTGCAAATTCTGACACACCAAGTGTGAGGTCATCTCAGCTTGTGCATTCCTGCCACTCAGGCCAACAGATTCCCTCTTTTAAGAAGAATCAAAGTTACATATGCACAGAGTTTTAAAAAGAAACAGATTTGCTATTCAAACAAACACATAGTATCATTCTCTCCTGGCCCTGTTTTCTCTCTCCCATGGGCCGCCATGCCACTTGCTTACCTGGTCATGTTGCTATTTACTCTGTAACTTTGAATAACGCTTGTATTGCTGCTTGATTTTTCAGATCTGGTCATAATCTATTTTACCTGTGGTGGGGGTTGGCTTCTTTCTCCCCAACCCTCTGTCTCTCAAACAGACATGCATGCACACAGGCGCACACACACACACACGTATACACACATGTACACACATACACATGCATACAAACATACACACATGTGTACACAAATGTACACACATGCACACACACAGTTATCCTCCTTAAAACACTGAATTGTGCTTTGGTTAGGTCAGTATTCAATATTCACACTGAGATGATAAGGTGAACACAATGTTGTAAACCATGATGATATTTCCTTTCTTTCAAACAGAAGTCAATCATTTTCTTGTGCTTTTAATTTTTTTTTTTTTTTAAATATTCTTAAAGGGGCTGGCGAGATGGTTCAGTGGTTAAGAGTACTTGTTGCTTTTGCAGAGGACCATGGCTCAATTCCCAGGACACACATGGTGGCTCACCAACATTCAGAACTCTAGTACTAAGAAGTTAGATCCCCTTTTCTGACCTCTGTGGGTAGGAATGTGGTGCACATGAAGGCAAAACACACACAGAAAAATAATAAATCTAAAATATAACTTTTAAAGCTTTTCTCAAATGGCCATCACTACTCAGTGTCTAAATGCCCCGCTAAAGTGTCCAGGTATGTCTAGTCAGCTGTCACTGTTGGCTCCATGACATCTTTCTTGTGGAGCCTCCTGATTGGTCCCAGAACTCTGCTTTTCAGGCTTGGTCCCTGGTTCTCCCTCTGTTATCATGGTCAGACCCCCAAGGATTTCTCTTGTACGTTGAGTTCCTGTTTTCTAAAGTCCATCTTTCCTATTTGATTCCCTTACTGTGATGGAAAGAGATAGTTACTGAACAACTCTCACGAAAAGAAGCAAAAGAAGCTGTGTTTCTTTTCTTTCTTTCTTTCTTTCTTTTAGAACATATACCTTCACACATGTCTTTATCTGCCCCACATTATTTTATTTTTAATTATTGTTGTAATAATTTTCGTTGTAGTGAATATTGCGTCTTAACTGAAGCTTGCCATTTTGGCTAGGCTGGCTGGCCATGGAGTTCCTAGGTTATACCTGTCTCTGCCCCACTACACTGATGTTATATCCCTTTAAGTGAGTCTGTGTGGAGTGCTACCTAAGCTTAGGCTATACAAGAATCATTATGAGGATTATGCTCTTTATAGGATACAGAGTTCTTTACAATTATATTTTTAAAAACACCACAAAGTGCATGCTGTCTTCCTATTGTCAACACCCGGATTGTCTTTTAAGAACATGGGTCCTCAAGACTCAGCTCCAGAGGTTCTGATTCACTTCCAATGAGACAGAATTTGGGAAATACCGTACGGAGGCAGTTCTAAGGACCACACTGAGAAATACCTGTGCATAAAAGAACATTTAGATAATACATGATGACAATTTGACTATTACTCTATTACAATTGTGTTATTTAATCATTATTTAGAATTCGATCTTGCTTTTTATTTCAGGAGCAAAGAAAACACATGATCATACTAAGACAGGTATTTATGAGGAGGACCTGTGTGCTTAACACCATGAAGGGGATACTTTGTTTCACATCTTCTTTGGACAGCCCCCAGAGCCTTTCCTCAGCAAAGGTTAAGACATTCTTAGAGCAAATGCAAAATGAGAGATCACATCAACAGGAACATGGCACCTGACACTGTCACAGCCACTGCCTCACCTGCTGGCTTAACTAGTTTTCTTGGAGAGACGTCTCTTATTTCTCAAAGGTTAGCTTTGTTTTCCATGATGCAAGGACTATGACAGGCAGATACGTGGGACATCAGTCCCTTTCAGAGCCATATGGCTGTACTGAGACATGCAACTCCCCCAAACTGCTCAAACAATAACATCTAGCAATGTTTTCAATGTTTCCTTCTCATCTCCGCCCATGCTTATTGTTGGGTTACCACAGCATCTTCTGCCTTCTGGTTCACCCAGGTCCATACTCTACCCTACAACCTTCTGCCTGGAACATTACTTTGACCATGCCATTTCTAAACACCTCACAAGGGTAGGAGGCAATCTCCCACCCTTAATCCCCCTTCAAAACCTAGACACACACTCTCCTTGCCTCCAATACTGTTCGGTTCCTTTACTCCTGCAAGCCTTGTCAACATGGAGGTCAGTTCTAACTTGTCTCAGAACCAGAGACAGAGGTAGAAAGCCTCCACACAGACACTGATTGTGCTTTCCTTTAGCTTGTGACCTTTAGGAGTCAAGAACTGTTACATTTGGAGAATACAGCAAAAGGATAGCTGAGGAATGAATGGGGGAGCTGAAAAGACACACTTGAGGCCCCCAACCCCATCAAAGGAAACGAAGAAGAAAGGCTGGCTGCTCCCTGCATCTGCCATTCGCCTAATGCTTCCTCCACTATGTCTGTTGTGTTCTGATACAGTCTGAGTAGAGGATATTATTGTCATCTGGTTCACTGTGATAAACCTCCAATTATTACTCACTATCCTGAAAGATGTGACTTCTCACAGTACCTCTGGGCTCCAGGGCTCACATGGGGTCTAGATCTGTGGCGCACACCAGCCACCCAACCCGTGACCACACAGACCTTGACCCCTTTTTGTCTGGCAGCCATTCAGATATTTGAAAAATAATTATCATAGAATCCCTGAGTCATTTCTCTTTCAGACTAAACACCAGCATTTTAACCTTTTTCTCAAGGAGTATAATTAGAAACATCTGGCTGCTGAATTCACTCCAGGTGTTTCCTTCCAGGGCAGTGTGAATCTCTGCTTGCTTTGTGATCGATAATAGGTCTGTAAAATTGCAGCCTACACTTCAATACCAACTGGAGTGGGCACACCATACATACAAGCCCGGTTCAGTGAAAGCCCCCCAGGAACAGCCCCCCTGTGCTGCTCCTGTCCCAGCTCTTTACTCTGTTTCCATCTGCTGACTGGAAGGCTTTGGTCACTAACAAGAGGTCACGTGTGCCTGGGGCTGATACTGGGAACCCTTGCATAGCTGGGAAGCCAGGCATGGCACAGATCAGTATCAGAACTAAGGTAGAACAAGGGAAGCATACAGGGTACACAACTTAAGAAGGCGCTGTCTCTGGCCTGTGCAAGTATGACAGAGTTCTTACTGGGTCCTCGGATTGATTTCTTGTATAAGCTGAGAACAGATCAACTAGGTTAGTGTAGGTGCTGGTTGTTTTAGCTATGCAAATATACAAACACATATGCAATGTATATTATAATAATATATAATAATATAATATATTGGGAAAATATGGTCATTATACATAATATTGTCAAGTTGATGGAACTAAGACAATTAGGAAGACTGGTCTCTTTCCTTCCTTCCTTCCTTCCTTTGTTCCTTCCTTCCCCCCTCCTTCCCTTCCTCCCTTTCTTCCCCCTCCCTTTCTCCCTCCTTTCCTCTCTTCTTCCTTCCTTCTCTCTTTCTTTTTGAGACAGGGTTTTTCTGTGTAGCCCCAGCTGGCATGGAACTTGCTTTGTAGACCTGGCTGGCCTTGAACTCAGAGAACTCTGCCTGCCTCCTGCTTGGATTAAAGGTGCATGCCACATTGCATGGCAAGACTGGGGTTTCTGAACATTTCCTCGGCAGTGCGGGGGGTGGGGGGGGAACAAACAGCAGAACATCTGCTCTGGTGTCAGGTGCCCTTCTGTCTGGAGACCTCTGATGTCACTGTTCACATTTTTCTTTAAAACTGCCACCAGAATCCAGACTCTGCCATATGCAGAGTTATCACTGAGAACATTAAATGACTTACTATTGGCAAATGTCACCAGAAAAACACTGCACAGATGATTTGGAGAAAAGAAACAGCCTCAGCTGAGCTCATGTGACCAAGCTTCAGATAGGAAGAGAGGCTAAGTAACAAAGGAGTAGCTTCTAAGACAGGACCATAAAACAAATGGAGCATGCACATGCAACTTGTCCCCCAGGCTGGGTGGACCCACACAGCTCAATACAACCCTACTGGAGGAAATCTCCGTGTGAGTCTCCTTCATGAGAGGGACAAGGGGTATGTTGGAATGGATACTCATTCAGGGGTCAGATTAGGCCTCATGCTATATGAAGAGACACTTGGAAGTCGGTAAAATTGTCCAATATTGAGTGTCTAGAGAGTTCTTACCTTTGAGGAGGTGGGTTTACAAATCACCATGAAGGAAAGATACAACCATTACAGAATATAATGATATACCTTTACTTCTCAATGCCATTGAAATTCATTATAAAAATTCAAAGACCATAGAAAGACAAAGCATAGGTATGGGAATATATTCCTTGAGTCAGGCTTGCAGAAGAAACAACTGCTGTGTGTGTGTGTGTGTGTGTGTGTGTGTGTGTGTGTGAGAGAGAGAGAGAGAGAGAGAATGTTGCAAAATTTTTCCATGAGTGACTGACTACAGATATAATGGTGCTCCCAGAAGAATATAGAGTTGAAGTTTTCCTACCACCTAGGAAGGCCATTGTAATGATGTTCATGCATTGGTACCTGCAAACCTTATGCTGGCAGTCCCACAGAAATGTAGCGTGTACAATTACGTGCATGACTGTTATTTCCTTGTGTTACGATCTTGTACATCAGGTGTGTCCTGCTTCTTCGTGGATGAGAGGAAGCAGCTCATTTGCAGCAGGATCCTCCGGCAGTGTTCTATATTGGTTGTCAAGTGACTGTTTTCTCCCTGAACATTTTCTCAGGCTTCATTTTCTGATTGAAGTTTGCTTACTTTAGGCTCTCTGCCTGTCATCTCTAGATGTCTTCGTCATTTTCCTGGGCTAGTTTCACTGCCTCGTGACCCGAGTTTCCATATTATTAGTTTCCTTCTTGAAAATTGGGCTATCTTGTCAACTTAATTATTTTTTTCCTGAAAATTATAAGAAAAGTCAAATTTTAAAATTCAGATAATCTTGAAATGATTTATTTCCCATTTCTGATTGAATCTTGCTTCACACAGAAGTGGAGATTCACAGTAGTTCTCTTCAAGGCTCCAATACTGCCATTCCACTTGCCATGTCCTGATTTTGTTGCTGACTGTTTGAACCCTATTTTGTGAGCAGGTGACTGTGTTTTGTATCTCTGGAGAGTTTAATCTTCTTAGATTGCCTTTAGTGTTCTGATGTTCCTTAGGATATGTGGACAGTGGGTGTTCATTTGTCCCTCCCCCTTGGCCTTTGGTCTTATGTAGGGCACGTTCCTTGCTTTAGATCTGTGAAAAATCTCCGCCTCATTTTAACTATTCTCACTTCATATTTCCCGTCCTTTTTATCTTGAATTCTTTGCAGCTAAACACTAGGCTTCTATGACTGATCTGCCATAAACATAATCTCTTCATATATTTTCTAGTTTGGGGATCTTTTTTGTTTGTTTGCTTGCTTTTGAGAAAGTGTCTCACTATGTAGCTCTGGCTGTCCTAGAACTCACTATGTAGACCAGGCTAGTCTTGAACTCACAGAGATCCACCTGCCTCTGCCTCCCTAGTGCTGGGATTAAAAGTGTGCACCACTACAGCTGGCCTTCTCTTTCATTTTTAAAAGCAGCTAGTTTATTGAAGCAAAACAGAAAATAACTTGTATATATTTAAGTGTGTGATTTGGTATGTTTGAAAGAGGGATACACCCATGAAACCGTCAGCATCATCAAGGCCACAGGTCCAAGCCAGGTTGGATGTTAGGGGAAGAACACAGGCCTCACTCCCAGCACCCAGGGGACAAAGGGAAGACATATAACACGTCGCTTTCACTCCACAAGATTTTCCTTTTTGTTCATCCCTAAGATCACATATTAATATTTACCTCACAATATAAAATGTTTTCAAACTTTAAAAACCCACAAGTCTCACAAATTCAAACACTTTAAAATTCTCTTTTAAAATCCCAAGACTCTCAGCTGTGGGCTCCTATAAAATCAAAAGTAAATTAAATACTTTATTTCAAGAGGAAAGAACCAGAGCACAGTCACAATCAAAGCAAAGCAGAACCAAACTCCAACTTTGTAAAGAACCCAATGTCTAATGTCCAAGATCAACTCACAATCTCTGCACTTTGAGGTAAAGGGCTCAGGCCACTTCTAAGCTCTGCCCTCTGCAGCACACATAAGCTTGTCTCGCAGACTCTGGTTCACTCCACTCCACCATTTCTGTAGTTGGTTGTCATACCATGGTATTGGCAGCTTCAAAATGCTGGTGTATCTTGCTACAACTGGGCTGTACTTTCACCAATGGCCTCTCCTCAGCTCTCTTCAGGGACTCTAGCCCTGCCACACAGGGCCAAGCCTCAGCTGCTCTTTATGACCTCTTTATGCCTTCAAAACCAGTACCACCAGGGTGACACTTACACTACCAAGTTTGGTTGCTACCAGGAGGTACAATCTTGGCTACTTCTGGAACACAGCTTCTATGTATTGACTCAGAAGAAACACTTCCCAGAAGACTTCACCTCAACGATGCTGGTCTCTTCTTAATCACAGTTGATTCTTCAGTGCCAGCTGACTAGCATCCATTGACTCCCAGAGTGAAGGTTTTACTTTAATGGTTCTGGTCTCTTGCTAATCACAACTGCATCTTCAGTTCCAGCTGCCCAGACACTACAGATTCTTCCTACAAATGGCCTGATAAAGTCTTTGCTTCCCTCTGCAGCTTCACAAGCCAGGCCTCCATTGTCTGCACTGCTGTCAACATTCTTATCTTCCAAGCTCCTACAGAACACCCACTGAGCTCGCAACACTCAATGACTTTACCAGTTTAATGTTCTAAAGTCCTTCCACAATCTTCCAAACAACATGGTCAGATCTGTCACAGCAACACCCCACTTCTGATACCAATTTCTGTCTCAGTTACTCATTGTAGGGAAGGGACACCATTACCAAGGTAACTCTTTCACAAGAAAGCATGTACTTGGGAACTTACATAAAATTTCAGTGTTAACCCATAATCACCATAGTGGGAACCATGACAACAGGCAGGCAAGTAGAGGGCTGAGAGATTTAGCTTCTGATCCATAGGCAGCAGGCAGAGAGACAGACAGAGAAAGGAGAGAGAGGCAGAGACAGAGAGAGGAGAGAGACAGAGACAGAGAGAGACATAGAGTCACAGAGAGAGACAGAAAGAGAAAGGGAGGGAGAGACAGACAGACAGAGACAAAGATACAGAGAAAGACTGGCCCTGGCATGGGGTTTTGAAACCTTAAAGCCTCCCAACAAGGCTGCACCTAATTCAACAAGGCCATACCTCTTGATCTTTCCCAAACAGTTCCACCAACTGAAGACCCAGCATTCAACTATGTGAGCCTGTGGGAGCCATTCTCATCCAAGCCAGTCACACACCTTTCCTTTCCCGATATGATTGTCCTTTAGTAGTAACTTGTACCCTGTACCCTAGTCCTGCTTACTCCTTCTCCTAAGGTGACCACAGATGACTCACTTTCACCACAGATTATATAGTTTGTGTTTCAGCTCTTAAGTGGGATTGTGAAGTTATTTGTTTTTCTGCCTGCCCCATTTCTCTTGGCACAGTCTTTCTGAGGTGCATCATGCTGGTTGGACCAGAAGTCCCTCCTGCCAAATGCTTCCACTGCATTCCCTGGTTGCGTATCCAGTCACTTGGTGAGCATGTGGATTGCCATTCAGGACAATCTCTAAAGCAGCTCTGAATACTCACATACAAGTTTCTGTATGGGAATATGTTTTCTTCTTGGCAAAATGTCTAGAAAAAGAACGACAAGATTATATGGTAGGTGGAGAGTTTAACTTTTTATAAAACTGCCAAACTGTTTCCCAGAATGTTGGCACCATTTCTATCCCTTCTAAGGACTGATTTGTTTCAACATCGCATTTTAAATTTCAACAAGTCTTCCATATTCTTGGATTTCTCTTTTCTTTCAGTGAGTCCCTTCCATGTCACAGGCTATCCACGAGCACTGCACTTGCCCTACACACATGTGCATGCATGTGCACTCGCACACACACTCGCACGCATGTGTGCACATATGTCTCCCCATATATATATATATATATATATATACATATATATATATATGTATGTGTTTTTCAAAGATTTAGTAGGAAGACCATGGTAAAAGTAGCAGGCAATGTAATTATTGTATCTTGCTTTGTTTATCACTTTTCTATTAAAAGCTAAACCAAATATGTGTGCATGTAATTTTTGGAGAAAACTAATTCCTTGAGTAATCACCAGCAAATGGCTTTTGTGAATTTTAAAAATAGTGTGCTTGTGTGTGCATGTATGTGTGTGTATATGTGTGTGTATGTGTGCATGTGTGTTTGCATGTGTGTGCGCACATGCCTGTGTTCCTGTGTGTGAGTACAGTCATACATATGCCACAGTGCCTGTGGAGGTTGTAGGGCAACCTCTGGTATCAATCTCGACTTTCACTTTGTCTGAGACAGGGTGTCTAGTTTGCCTCTGTATATGTCAGGCTCCCCCACATCCAGGGATCCCCCCATCCGCACTCCCATGTCACTGAGATTGTAGACAGGTGCTAATGTACCTGTTTTGTAGGCTCTGGAGATTTGAACTCAGATCTTCACTGCACATTCTACTTCTGAAGTGCTCCCAGCCCCCAAATAAAGAGATTGTGCAGTGTTTCCTAAATTTAATGAGCATTTTCATGAGGTCAAAACTTACTACAGCTATTGAAAAATAAATGATGCTGAAGTGGCTCACAATTGAATTCCACTTAGTATAGAACTTAAGATTTTGAAATCGCACGTCTATGTTTTCATTTCCGTATTATTGTGACGAAAATGCTTGACACAGGCAGCTTGAAAGAAGGGAGGTTTGTTTTGTTTCTGAGCAGCACATGGATAACTGGCCTCATGCACTTAGGCAGGACACTGTAGGTGCTGGAATGTGTGGTAAGAGGAGAGCTATAGGGCCAACTAGGAATGAGAGGGAAGGAGAGAGAGAAGGGGGGGAGAAAGAGGGGGAGCCAGGGTATACATCTTCAAGGGTCATTTCCTTACTTTCTCTAGCTTGTTTCCTCTCTCCCAACTTTCCAGAACACCTCCCCCCCAAGTACCCCTGTCTGGGTACCTACCATTCAAATCCCGATCTTATAGGGGAGATTACATGCATTCAGACGACAAAGCAGTGTAAATAGCTCTTCTGAGATTGTTGAATCCCAGGTCTCTGAGCTCTTAAGAGACACTCTACAAGCCTGTAGTAGGTTGTCTTCCCTAGAAATGAAAGGCACTGACTTACATATTAGGAGAGCAGAGTGTGGTATAGCAACCATACTCCAGGGCAGGACCCAGGAGTGGCAGCTCACCAACACAAAATGAGCTCCATGTTTTTCTTCATTTGCGTCCCCCTTTTTGCCTTTTTTGGTCTTATTTTTGCTTTTGTTTTGATTTTTGTTCTCTTTCTTTTTCTTTCCTTTTTTTCTTTCTTTCTTTCCTTGTTCCTTTCTTTCAGAGAGAGAGAACAAGGACATGAAGTTGGGTAAACCAGGAAGCAGAGAGAATATGGGAAGAGCTGGAGAAGGGAATGAATATGGTCAAAATGATATTGCATAAAAAAGTACTTAAATAAAAAAATACAGAGTGTTATACCATGCTTTAATCTATGGCCAAAACTAAATATGTTAGCAAAGAGAAATTCTATACTAGGAAAAATTGTTAGGAAGACACTGAGAAGTATTACTATATTAAAAGTTATTTTTCCTGAAGTGGAAACTTAAGGGTTCTTTGGAAAGACAGTTGGATGGTGTTTTGTGGGGCAAACACGTGTGAAGGAACGTTGAGCTGAAGCAGACACAGGTCAAAAGGATGTTCTGCTAACGCAAGCCTGTGAAAGGACACGTGATGAAGGAGTCTTTGCTAACAACACACATGTATTGGTCCCCCTTACATCGTGTAGTTGAGCTGCATTTGTCGGGACTCCATAGAGAGAAAAGCACCAAAAAACGTCTGATGGTGTACTGCAGTTTCTTTCTGCTTCCATGGACTTGGGCTGATTGGCAGAGTGATGTCAGCTGAGGCTCGTGCTGAGGTGAGACGTGAAGAACACGTGATGTTTGGAGTGAGTCTAAATAGGACTCACTGGACAGGGCCAGAGGTGGAGCTAGGGTTGTTTATAGAGCTAGCTGTGCAAAGCTTCTTGCTCTCTCTTCTTTCATTGATCTTCCCTTCTCTGAGAGAGGCACAGGTGAGAACTTTTCTGGTGTCCCTTCCGGTCCCTCCTGCTGACTCATGCTGAGGCTGAGGCCTGGCTGTCTCTGCAAGGTAGTGACACAGCTGCTGATTCGTGTTCGTAATCCCGACACTACTGAACTAGACTGTTGGTATATCTGTGAAGGGTCCAGACAACACAGATGGGAGTTGCTCCAAAGAACCATTTCTAAAGAGGTCCATTTCCCCTGTTATCCTTTCTTTTCCACTCCCTCTGGTGGGTGGTGGGCTAAAAGGGAGGTTAAAGCATTTAAGAACCATCATTAAAAATAGGATTTGAAAAATTTAAAGTTATGTTTTCCATCTTCGTTTTTTCTTACTACAATTTCAACCACTGTTTTATTTGATTGTTGTGAGATATCTACATCAAAGCTTACTAAATACTAATGTGAATGGTCATGGTATTCTAGGCTTTATAATTTATTCATTCATTTAAAAAGTACATTGAGGGCTGGAGAGATTTAGTGCTTGCCGCTTCGGCCTGAGAACCTGAGTTTGAATCCCCGAGCGCGGTGTAAAGGCCAGATGCTGTGACATGTCTCTGTAATCCCAGCAAACAACAAGAGACATGCTGCCTCAAACAAGCTAGAAGTGAGGACCAACGCACACGCACACATGTGGGTTGTATATGTGTGAGCACAGATGCGGGTGGAGTCCAGAAGAAGGCATTAGGTCCCCTCAAGGTGGAATTACAGGAGGTTGTGCATTGCCTGATGTAGGTGCTGGCAACCAATCCTCAGTCTTTTTGCAAGAGCTGTAAATGCTTTTAAGTGCTGAGCCATCTCTCCAGCCCCCAAGTATCTACTTTTATATAAAGAATAATGGTTCACATTTTTGATTTAGATACAAGCAATAAACTGTTATTGCTTCCCATGACCTTCATGAGTGAGGCCCACACATGGTAGTTACATAAACCAAAGAGACATGAATGACTGTTTCATAATCACATAATAATGTTTCCTATCTAACCCAGATTATCAATTTATTTTAGGCATAGAACTTGATTTCCTTTCTGTACATATGCTCTCAGGGGCTTCTAAAACGTTGCTTCTTGTATCCTGTATGATAGGTGGCTACATTTACTGTGGGCGACATATTTATACTATTTTAAAAGGCTTATGGTACATTTTTTGGCCTTTCAGTGGAAATCATTATATAAATGTCACTTGTCATTATCATAGAAACATTCAGCTGTGGGAAAAAGCTTTAAATATCCTGCCTAGAACAAGATAATGTACTTTGTTATGAATAAGAACATTTAGCTGCTGGATCCTATATCCTACTAAGCATGTGTTTCTTGATCACTTTGTGTTAAATTGGTCTAGAAGTTCTGTTCACGCTTCCATGCTGACAGGATAGACCACGCTGGGCTATTGTTCTCTCAAAAAGCTGCAGTGGAGAGGCCGGGTTGTGGCTTTAGTGCAGAATACTTGCTTTATGTGAGCAAAGCTTGGGGGTCTATCACTAGATAACCAAATCAGACAGACGAACAGACAGACCAACCTGCAGTGTGCTGCTCTGCACAGTTGCTCAATGGCAGCAGCTTCCTTGAGCAATGAGGACATCATAACCCAGATTACACAGGAATAACTTCATGTTTACAGAGGGAAAGGGAGAGCAGTGTAGGTGTTCCTTCTGTCTGCATAAAAGGCTTGGAGGATGCAGCAGCAGGGAGTGCTGGGTAGCAAGTCTCTTTCTGAGCTAGTTCATCTTCTTTCCTTGGTAGAACCTGTGTGCTGCCTGGAAGAAAGACTAGCATTTGAAGCTCAGCGTGATTTCCAAATCTTTAATCTCATCATTCAGGAGGCTGAGGCAGGAAGACTGAGCATTCAAGACCAGCCTGGGTTGTGTAGTGAATTCCAGCCAGGGTTTAGCTGCATAGCAAGACCCTGATTCCAAACAAAATAAAACAAAACAGAACAAAACAAAAACAAGCAAAAAGCCCCACAAACTAATCAGAAAAAGTACCATTTTTTTTAAAATCTAAGTTAATAAAATGTTGGGCTTTGGCTATTTAGCTTTGCTAATGACAGAATGGCAGTAACTCAGCAAAAACACTTGGGAGAGGCAACAGAAGGGAAGAAATAATTATTCTAACTTATTTTTTCTTTTCTTTCCATCCCGGTCTTTACCTCCACACAGCGTTCATTCCTTGGGTACCAGATAATCAGGTAGCACTTTCACAAACGGGAAATTACCACTGCTTTCTTCCTATCAAGTGTCCCTAAATAACCCGTGGCAGCCTGTCTGAATACTGCCTTGCCATTTATGTTGCTTTATAGCTATACTATACTATAGAATAAAGCATACATTAACCGTGATGGTGAGTCTTGATTGGCATCTTGATTGGATTGGGAACCAACTAAGAGATGCACTTCTGGATGTGTCTGTGAGGGTGTTTCCTAGAGGAATAACTCAGTGGGGAAGAGCTTCCCTTCAAAGATGCAGTCTCTTTCAAAGGTGGTCCAGATATAAAGAGGTCTGAGGAAAAGTGTCGCCTGCCTGCTTGCCCATGGCCCATCGTGAGGGTGAGTGCTGTCTACTGCTGTCATCTTCAGCATCAGGCTCCAGTGTCTCTAGCCTTCCAATGGGGACTAAATACCAACTCTCCAGGAACTTTCTAGGCTTTTAGCACCAGGCTGGGACTGCTGAGGCAGCCAGTTTTATAAGCTGAGCGGCTACTGGCTTCTCAGCTTCTATAGTGCACAGACAGCAATTGTTAGACTACCCAGCCCCTATCCTATAAGCCAACTTAATAAATCCTCTTTGATTGCCTATCATCTATCTATCTATCTATCTATCTATCTCTCCATCCATTCATCTATAGATAGATTCATACATATATTTTGTTTTGATCTTCTAGAGAATCTTGACTAATTTATTATTCATATGTGACCTTATTTTCCATTTTAAATAAGTAAAACTAGATTAATTTTTTTACTTGTTTTAGATGCATTTCAAGTATTCATTCACACATGGCTCCTAGCTACTATATGGCTACATTGTTGCAGGTAATTCTTTTGGGTGTCTCTGCTCTCAAAGAGCCTCTATGAAGTGTGCAGAGAGGAAAGTTCTGGGAAGAGTCGTGCTGGGATGGATGTCCAGAAGAGAACCTTGCTAGTCTCCATTTAAGCCTTTTCTGTGCAACACTTCTTTCTGGAAACTTTCTTCTCTCTTACAGAGTTCAACAATATGGGTCACATGGGGTTGCTACAGAGTGAATAGCAAGTGTCTCCGACTGGCTCTTATGCTGTGCACTTAATGCCCAGCTTTGTGGGACTATCTTGGGAGGTTCTGGGAACTTCAGATAGTGAAATCTAGTTGGAGGAAGCAGGTGACTGGAAGGAGGCCCTGAATGGCACTTTGTCCCTGACCCCTTTCTAGCTGAGTCTCTTGTGTGTCACAAGTGGAGAACTTCCTCACCATGAAGTTCTGGAACCAAGCAACTGTGTGCTGAAACTTCTGAATTCTTGACCCAAAAAAAAAAAACCTGGATTCTCTTGTTTCTATCAGATGTTTTATTCACAGTAATAAAAATAATTGCCTAATACCAGGGTAACACTTACCTTCATCCTTCCACGATCATGGGGGCACTGCTCTGAAATATTAGACAAATTTATATTTGGTCTCCTGACTAGTCTGGAACAGGGCAGCCTACTTAAGTTGAAATAAAGACCCCTCACTTTGGAGGACCATAAGGTCTTGGGACTTAGAAAGTTGTCTAAACTTACACATGGTAAAGCTTTCAATCTCTCAAGGCTTTTTTTTCAGCCACAGAGAGGCCATCAGTGTGTGGTGACCAAGCCACAGGCAAGCAACAGACAAACAGAAGTCAGAATTCAGGGCGGAAGCTCTAACCATAGCATTTAGATTTCCAAGTCTGCCTTACCTGAGGCTCAGCTTTATTTCTGTACTTAAGTATTTTAAATTAACTTTCCTTTTTTTTTTTTTAAAGCTTGTTAAAGTAGAGTTATTTTTATTCACAACCAAGCATTAGCAAATAATGCAGAATTAATTTGAGACAGAGCATTCTGTTAAAGCATATGACTTCAGAGTGGCAAATAAAATTCAAGTTTGTAATATAAGTATAATCAACATAACTTAGATGTATTGATAAAGCTCTGACAATTGTTTACATTTATATTTACATTAATTTTTAAAAATTAATATAGAGTGGTAATATTATTTTATAAAGGTGTATTTGTTGCCTTTTAACTTTATGAAGCACAGAAAACAGACAATGTTATTAGAATAAATAATTTAGATTATAACTGTTTCCATGGTATTATAATCCAAGAAATTATGGAGTTAGTAGCTTTTTCTGTTTTTTTCACTAAGCTCTTACACACATCTTCTCAGTAAGCTGAAACTGCTAAAAAGGTTAGTTTAAAAATGTTTCCCTCAGGGCTGGAGAGATGGCTTAGTGTGTTAGTTCTCAACCTGTGGGTCACAACCCCTTTGGAGGATTGAAAGACCCTTTCACAGGGGTCTCCTAAGACCATTGGAAAACACAGGTGTTTATACTACAATTTGTAATACTAGCAAAATTGTACTTATGGAGTAGCAATGAAAACAATTTTATGGTTGAGGCTCATCACATGAGGAACTGTATAAAGGGCTGCTGGACTAGGAAGGCTGAGAACCACTGGCTTGGTGGTTAAGAGCACTTGCTGCTCTTCTAGAGGATCAGAGCTTGGATCTCAGCATCCACAGTAAGCAACTCATAACTGTCTGTAACTCCAGCTCCAGGGGATCATAGTGCCTTTCATTTCTGAGGTCACTTGCACTCACATGAACATACCCAGACACAGACACACATACCCATACATAATTAAAAATAAAATAAAAATAAAATTTAAAAAGTCGCCCTCATGCAAAACTTCAAAAGGACTGAATGGTGTCGTTGTCATAAATTACATTTTTCACATGAGTTTGTATGTTATCACATGTCTTTACTTCTATATGGGTAATTTACAGATTTTTGACTTCCACTGAATAATTTATATAAACAAAGATTCCAGCTTAAAACTGGGTTGTTTCTTAAGTTGGTTAGGAACCTTTGTAATTTGGAATATATTTTCCTCCCAAGATTCTGTTGCTGTGGACAGTGATAATTTAGCCTAGCAAAACGGAGCTACCACTCACATGGGTCAATCTTTTTTCACTTCCATTTGACGTGGTCTTCCCACATGTTTCAGCTTTAATGTTTATGCTTTTTCCACCAATATTTCAATCACACCACTGTGTGATGACACTTCATGGTGCTACTGGAAGTGTAAACTATTATTTCTAAATGTTTTTATAGAGAGGATAACTTGAAAATCACAACACCAAAACATATTTCTAGTTCAGAATTATAAGAAAATAAATTATTTTTCTTTTTGATCTTAATTTCTAACTATTTCCACAACACATGATGAGAAATTCAGATAACTACATGAGTGATATGTTTGAAACTATTTTTACAACTAATTCATTATAAAAAGCAAAGAATTAAAAATAAAGAAGATAATGAGCAGTCCCAATGCATTAAATATAGAGTGTCCATATTTTGGAGGTACACAGTCAAGATAAAAAACAACTATTGTTTTTAGGCAAGATCTAAAATAAAATGTAAAGCTTATAATTAAAAAAATTGATACTTCTTGAAATTAGAACTGTTGAACCAGTCACCTACTTTAAAAGTAAACAAAGAAGCTAAGTTAAGCAACTAATTGTAAGTGGCTGTGTCTTAGACGTTTGTGTTATAGCCAGATATTCGAGATTGGTTAATTTATAAAAATAAATGGTTTAATTTGGCTCATGGGTTCTGAGGATTGTCACATCTGGTGAGGACCTTGTGTTGTATCATACGGTGGGACAATGTGTGAGAGTAATCAGCTTGTGACTTGGGAAAGAAGGTGGAAAAGGAGTCAACTCAGTTTGTAATCACACAGCCTTAGGCTAACCTGTGGTAACTACTTCCTGTTGGTAGGAACTATACTTATCCTGATCCCTTTATGAAGGCTATACCTTCTTTTGGTCCTACACCTGTTAAAGGTCCCAACCACACAATACCATTATGTTAGCAATTGAATTTCAACTGAGTCTGGTGGGGACAAAGCATACCCAAGCAGTTGTACCTCTTAAGCAAACTCAGAAGTTGTATGAAATGTTGGACAGAAGTTGAGGTAATATGATACTTTCTAATATCCATCTCAGATTTTTTAAACAAAAGGTAATGTTGGTAGAGGGGATTACAAATTTTAACCTAGGGGAAATGTTATTAGTACTTTGGCCAAAGTTCTAAGGTTGAAGCTCAAATTTAACACACACACACACACACACACACACACACACACACCACATTTTCTGAGAAAACTATCATGAACTAACTTGGTTTATGCAGATTCATATAACATGGTCATGTATGCAGATACCTGTGTAATTGATGATTCCTGAGATATTTGGCTTTCAATATGAAATTCTTGAAAAGTCTCAACAACTGGAGCCAGCTAGAAACCACAAACCAAGAGCTGTGGTTTTAAATCTAATGTCCTGAAGTTCAAGTCTGTCTTAAGCACAGTCTCCTGGAGAAAATGTTATTAATTAAAGCTGTTGTATCTGGATCCCAAGCATATTGATAGTACTCTCCCTGAAGTGGGGAGAGAGAGAGAGAGAGAGCTAGAGCGAGCACTTTTAGACTAACCTATACTTACTTTATCAGAATAGTTATTTAGTTTGATACTCCAGCAGCTATTCCTGTTTGTAGACAGATGCTTTTGGGGTGTGTGTGTGTGTGTGTGTGTGTGTGTGTGTGTTTCTGTTCATGTGCATGCGCTCATGTATGGACAGGTGCATGCATATGTGTCTGTAAGATAGACATGCTGAGTGTTTTCCTCAGTCACTCTCTTCTTTACCTATTTATGTTTTATGTATATGTATGTCTGGTGCCCATGAAGGCTGGAAGAGGATGTCAGATCCCCTGGAATCTGAGTTACAACAGTCGTAAGCTGCCATGTGGATTCTGGGAGCTGAACCCAGGTCCTCTGCACCAACAGCAAGTGCTCTTCACTGCTGAGACGTTTTTCCAGTCTCACCCATCCTTTTTTCTTTCTTTCTGTCTTTCTTTCTGTCTGGAGACAGACTTTCTCATTGAACTTGGAGCTCATCAATTCCTCTACCCCAGCTTACCAATGAACTTCAAGGATCTGCCTATCTCTGTTCTCCAGAGCTAGAATAACAAACATAGGCATTGTGGATTGAGCTCAAGCTCCGATGCTTGTGCAACAGACACTTTATCAACTGATCCATCTCCTCCATCCCTGCAGCCGGTTCTCAGTATGATGCCTAGATCAATAGACATTCACTGGACTCGTCATAACATTAAAGAACAGGGTCAGGGAAATGTCTCAGAAGGAAGTTGTTTGCTACCAATCCTGACTGACAACCTGAGTTTAATCCCTGGAGTCCATAAGGTGGTGAAAACAAACTTCTGCAAACTGTCCTTTGACCTTCACATGAAGGTCCTGCCCCAATAAATAAGCAAATGTAGAAAAAATGTTAAAGAATTAATGCCTATTGAGAATAAATTGACTGAGGGAGAGGTTATTTAAGAGCAATGAAAGTTTCTGCTCTAGATTACAGTCCAACCTCACTTACATAATAAGTGGAAAATATTTTCTTCTTTGTATCTGTCCTTCATATAGCCACCTGATCTAGGAGTGACCATCTTCTCCACAAGGGAGAATCACTAAGCCCTTATCCCTCATTAGAAACGAGGCTGAAGAGAGAAGAGTGAGGGAGTGAGGGAGTGAGGGAGTGAGGAAGGGAGGGAGGGAGAGACAGAGTCTGTCCTCAGGATCCCTCTTTCTGGTTTGCCGTGCCAAGAAGCGGTCTCCACTGGCTGGCTGAAATCTGAGGTGAGTGCTCAAGGCAAATCAAACCAAACTGAATAGACCTTTGCTGAGAGGGAATCTGTCACCTAGCCGGTGCGGAGACCTGTCCGTGGTCCTGACTGCCTGTCCAGCCGCTCTGGAAGCCTGATGGAAGCAAGGTGCTGAGGCAGCTAGCAGCTCTTTCTTGTGCACCTGTTTGGAATGCCCGCCTGAGACCCCGCATAGGCTGGGGGCGGGACAGAGTGGGGGCGTGGCCTTCGCGAGGTGGGAGGGGCTGGGTCAGGGTGGTAGGCGGGGCTGTGGGTATTTCGGGGGCGGGGCCTGAGGAGGCAGGTGGGAATGGGTTAAGTCGAGGTTGTGGGCCAAGCTGTAGTTGTTGCGAGGGGCGGGGCCTACAGGGGCCGGGGGCGGGGCGGTGTCACGTGCCGACGGTGCGCGCCTGTGGAAGGTTCCGCTTCCTGCGCGGCTTGCTCTGGAGCTCCGACCCCACCCCGCCGCCCCGCCCCGGCTCCTGGAGGCCCAGCTGCCTGGCCCCGGGGCGTTCCCGCCCCTCTCGCCAGAGGCTAGGCGCGAGCTTCTGCACTTACCCCCGCGCTCCCTGTGTGGTTGGTGCAGTCCATGGCGAGCGCATCATGGCGATCGAAGGTAAGTGGAAGCCAAGCGATGTGCGGAGAAGACGCCCCGCGCGCGAGCGCAGGGCCCAGGAGGCCAAGGCGCGGTTTGCGGGTCCGGGACTGTGAGGGAAGCTGATTTGGGACACCGGCCTAGGCGCGGCGTGCGGCCCTCGCAAGCACCGGCCTACGCGCTGAGGGCGCTTAGGTACTGAGTTAGATGCTCAGGTACTAAGATGCTGAGGTACTTTGTGAGATGCTCAGGTACTAAGGCGTGAGGTACTTAGACTCCAAGTCGCTGAGTCTCTGAGGTGAATGAGGCGCTAAGGTTCTGAGACACTGTGGAGACTCAGGTACTAAGGCGCTGAGGTACTGAGATGCTGAGGTGAATGAGGCTCTGAGGTATTGAGAAGCGCAGTGCTGTTCGGCGGCGGGAGGCTGCCCCTGTGGTCTGCATGGGACAGGCGGACCCGCTCAGCCTGCTGCTCCTGTCGGGCTCTCTGGGCCGAAGATAGATGATATCCACGCTTTACTCTTTTGTTGACGGGTATAGGGAACTAGGACATCTTCATGAGGTTAACCCTCTCATCTGACCCTCAAAATTGCTTTCCTCCGGGGAGTGGCAAATGCCTATTTATGACAAACGCACTCAGAAGATTGGCAACAGAAATGTTTCACAAGTAGCTTAATTCGAATTGGATAAGGTAAGTGGTACCAATGTGTATTTTCCTCTTATTCTGAGAACAAGGGGTTGGAGTGGAGTGTAATTTGCCTTGCTTTTAAGGAAGATATTGTGCAGTTAGTATCACAGGTGTGATGCTCACAGCATCTTGTTTCCCATCTTAGATGAGCTCGGTGCAAAAAAAAGGATTTCCAAAACTTCCCCGTGTGACCTGTACAGGTTACCTGTAGCTGAATCATTACTTGCCTACCTTTAATGTGTTCCCCCTGGCACAGTAATTTCCTTAGGTGACTGTTCTCTGGTAGTAGTATACACGCCTGGGGGCTTCTGTAGGATCCAGCCAGCAAACTCCAGAATTAACTTAGTTGTGTGTTTCATATTTACTTCATTTTAGAGATTAAGTACGGGACATATTGACATGATCTCAAGTACCTATATTTGCTAAGATGATGGAGAATAAAATCTACCTGTAATCTTTGATGTTCAGAACTGCATGTTCAACCCTTTGTCTTCCCATTGTTTGTCAGAGCTGAAAAATCAGGGAGTGAAATTCACTGACATAGAATGCTTTATTTTGTCAACAACTTTGTGGAAGAATTTCTTGTAAAGTCATACAAATAAAATTGTATGCAGAACATGAAGGACTAACCTAGATAGGATTCAAATATGATCTCATAACTTGTAATTTCTAGTTGTCTGGTTTTCTTTATGCATACATACTTTCTTCTGGCAGTTAAATGTTAAAGCATTTTGTCCTGTGTTTTGTTATCTTTAAATAATACGATTTTCTAAAGATTCTCTGTATGCTTTTTGTTTTGTTGTGTTTTAATACCGCTGAGCTATACCCCCAGCTTATTCTTATACCTATGGATTTGTTTAAAGTTTTCAAGATACAAATATCAACACTTAGGCCTTCTCTTGTTTGCTAAGGAAACTGGAGTTAATACATTTCAAGTAAAGGTATCAATTTAAGTCAGTCTAACTATGTTTCTTAGCACTTACTAAAATAGATTCTGTTTATACATACCATCCCTAATTTTCTCACCTTTGAGTAGAATCTTAATTATTTAGTGTGGTAATACTATAAGCCAATATTTCTTTGAAGACCTGCTTGGTAGTCATACCTTTAACTGATAAAGGGTGACATAGTTACTTAGTAGAAATAATTTATTGTAAGGTTAAGTGTTTTATACAGAGGAGGAAATCAAAGTAACTTAGTATTAGACTCAAAGGTGGTAAAACCACTGAACCCAGCTACTGATAAGTACGCCTAACTGCTACGAACATCCATTCTTCAATTCACAATAAGGCTTACTTATACAAAGGACTGCAGACACAGCTAGAGATAAAGACTTTGTATTAAGGTTGAATTAGAAGTTTGGAATACTGAGGGTGTTTCATTCAACATTCTTTCTTAGGAAGTGGTTCTTAAAATACCTAGTTCATCCACCTGTTAACTCAATGAACATTTGTTGTATACCAGGTATAGACAATGTTCTGAAATAGACTTTGTGGGATCCTCTGTTAGAATTTATGTTCTGGTGGGACAGATAATTTTGAACATATTGTTGCAGTATAGTGTATATATCAAGAAAAAGACCATGCATGCTTCCTTTGTATAAAAACATTCAATGGTGATGACTTCAAAATTAATTTTGAGGTAATAAATGTTATACCCCTTAGGTCTTTATATTTGGCATGAGGTTCTGTATTGCATAGTCTGCTATTCAGCGACTTTGGTCTAGCCCCATCCTAGTTGTTTTTCTGAAATACACTCTTTGTGTGTGTGTGTGTGTGTGTGTGTGTGTGTGAGAGAGAGAGAGAGAGAGAGAGATCTCTTCCATAGTAATGGGCAGTTTTATTCCACTTGTATATTGAAGCTGTTATAACCTTATTTTACTTGTGCATAATTCTATAAATGTAGCTTAATATTAGAATGACCTTTTCTGTAACTTATTGTGGGTTCAAATGAGATTGTATTTAACCAAAACCTATCAACTCTTTTACTACTCTCTAGCTGTGTCTGCAGTCCTTTGCATAACTGTGTTGTGAATTAAGAATAGGTCTTTATGGCAGTGAGGCATGCTTTTAGTAGTAGCTCTGTTCAATGGTTTAGCCTTGAGTATAGTACCAACAGATACTTTGATTTCTTCCTCTGTATTATAAAACTTTTATAATCCCAAATCCATCCATCCATCCATCCTCCCTCCTTCCCTCCTTTGTTCTCTCTCTCTCTCTCTCTCTTTCTCTCTCTGTTTTGCAAGACAGGATTTCTTTGTGTAATAGCACTGGCTGTCCTGGGACTCACTTTGTAGACCAGGCTGTCCTCAAACTCACAGAAATTAACTTGTTTCTGTTTCCTGAGTGCTGGGGTCAAAAGCATGTACCACCACTACGTAGCCTCACTTAATTTTCAAGTAGTTATCCTCACCTGAATGTACCATAGGAATCCAATGTGCACCTTATAACATTCATAATGATCTGAAGTTGTCTCCTTGCCCACAAATCTACTCTTCATACTTCCCATACTAACCTATTTTGTGCAAATTCACTGGTTGAGTGGCATTTAATAGTAGCTGGATAGTCAAGTTAGAAATCTGGATATTAACTCCATTTTATAGTTTACTAAGTTCTTTCATTTGCATCTCAAATACTTTGTTTAGTATTTACACTTCTGCCCATACACTTAAGAAAATCTTTTTTTTTAGTTTCTTAACTAGTTTTATCTCCCCAGTTCATATTTTTGAGATTATGTACCACCTACACAGAGTAATATTTAAGTTAAACCTAATAAATTGATCACTATTTTTAGAAGGAAGAAATAATAATAATATAGCAAGTTTTTACTAATTAACAAATTTCTAAGATCCATACATATATTCAGAGCAATTATTTTATTTTCATGATTTTAGGACCTAGACCTTATATTCAAAATAGTATTTTGAATTTATCATGAGATAAACATTAATGAAATAATGACTTATTTTTATTGTGGTCTTATACAGTAGTGCATATTTACAGTTTTTAAAAATTGATCTGGTATAGTCAAAACAGAAAGATTTTTATTTTCAGTTAACTAGAAAATTCAATTAAGTGGTGCTTTTTGTGAGCACATACTTATTGGGATTCATTGTGTTGTGTTAGTAACTTTCTAATAGTCAAAAACATTAACCAAAACTAAAATTTGAAGAGTAGTTCAGTGACTGGAAAAGTGAATCAACTTGTCAATAAATTTAATTTTATAAGGCAAAATTTATACTTAGAAAAATTATTAATTAAATGCACTGGAATTTATGTGGGTCAAATGAGATACTGTGTTGAGCAAGCTTTTGTGTCTACATTTTTGTATTTAGCATGTGGGTGTGTGGAAGAGAGGAGAGGAGGGAGAGGGAGAGAGAGAAAGAACATACCCGCGGGGTTAGAGGACACGAGGGGTTGGGTCTTTCCTTCTCCTGTAGGATCCAGTGACTGGACTCAGCTTGCCAGGCTTGTATGGCAAGTGCTTTTGTCCACTGAGCCTGACACCCTAGTGCTGTACAAATAGACATAGCTGTTCTGTGTGACACTGTGTCAATGGTGAGTATGGGTCCCAAGTTCAGGCAGGGGGCTAAATGCAGGAAGGACTTGTCTGTTCAGATTGTTTTAATTTTACTATAATTATACAATTGTAAAGTAGTGATGCCAATTTAGGCGGGTAACTTAGAAGTTTGGAGGCCTAACGGGTTTCCTTTTTATTTTCTTTTTTTTTTTTTTAAGAAAAAAAAATGTGAAGGACAGCATGTGTCCTCAAGGAAGCTAACATTTATTTTGGAATATTTATGCAAGCAGGTTTTTGAAAGTCAATGAAAACGGAAGCCAAAGAAGAGAAAGAAGCCATTCAGGAGTCTTCTCTGTTTCCTAGGCCTAAACGCTGACCTTCTCTTTGAATTTTATGCTTTTCGGTATTTACCATAGACAACTCATCATAATATTGAATCTCAGTCATAAACACCCACGTCTCCCTCTTATAACTATCATAGACACACCTGCTGTGCGGTGGCATCCTCTCTCCTATTAGTTGTGGACTTGGTTTTGGAATGTTTTCAAGATTGCCATTGATCTACCTCCAGCAGGTATTCCCATTTAGAAAGTGACCATGTAACATGGAAACTATTTTCTGTCCTGGGGTTATTAATATTGCCACTTTATAATAACTACATTTTCTTACCTTACCTTCCATATTAACAAACAAAGATTTGTAAAGACCATATTAGATGGTGCTGGCTTTAGAATTAAAGCCCAACTCTGTCCAGAAAGCATGTTCATTTATAACACTGCTTTTAAAATTAGGGACCCAAACTAGTGTGAGCGAATGGCTTTAAACTGGGTATTAATCTAAAAATACATCTAGAAGTTAGAGTCTAAATAGGTTAAGGTGATTTGGGGCAGTTGGCAGCATAAACAGGAAATGTTTAAAGTTTTCCTAGTGTATAGTAAGTAGCAGGGTCTACAGAAGAACTTAAGACTGTGACCACTTTCATGGGTAAATGTGGGAAAAGAATCTCTAGACGAGATGATATGGAAGGCTTTAGTTTTTCAGTGTCTGACCGTGAAGAAATCAGTGAAGCTTATATGTGGAGGTGATTTATGCTAGTGGTCAGAACCCAATAAAGTGAATATTAAAAAGAACTCTTACAAGAACTATATCATAGGTTTAATTCTATTGTTGACACCTGCATGTACTTTGATGGTGCATTTTCCCTTCCGTAAACATGTAGGAAAGTAATATGTTATGATTTTCCTCCCTGTCTCTCAAATATCCTAGTTATGTAGTAGGCACATTTACAATTGTGTGTCCATTCATATACAAATACATGAGGGTACACAATCACAGCACATGTGTGCCCCACACTCCTGGTTTTTAAAATCTTTTTTACTTTTGCCACTGTAGAGGACGGTGCCATATTTGTCTTGTTCTTACATGGAATTGCCTGAGGTGACTGATACTGATAACTGAAGTGTCATCCTATGTGGCTCAGTTTCCTGTTGCTAAGATGATTAGTTCAAGACCAGTTCATATTGCCTCCAAATACAGTTTTTATGAAGTTGATCTTATTTAAACTACCTTAAAGCACTCAAAAGCAATTTCATAATTTTCTTACTTTTTGTATAAGTGAAGAAAATTCATTTTAACTTTGTTTTTGTTTTTTGAGAGAGGGTATCTTTGTGCAACCTGGCTGTCTTGGAACTAGCTCTGTAGACCAGGCTGTACTCAAAACTCATAGAGATCCACCTGCCTCTGCCTCCCAAGTTCTGGAATTAAAGTCCTGTGCCACCCCTGCCCGGCTTATTTTAACTTTATTATTAAGTGCAATGTTTGAATTTTTTTAACACTAACTAGCAATCTTGAGAAACTTTAACCAGTAGAGATTTACTTTGTTTGTACTATAAGGTAATGAGCTAGCTATGTTTGTCTTCAAGTTCTAGTCTCTTACGTTAGTTGTGTGATTTTTAAAAATAAGTACTTTGATAGATTGGAAGTTACCAGCTAACTAAGTTTAAGATGTAGTAATTAATTAACTAGCTTTAAAAACCAAAGATCTTTTATTTAAAATAGGTAAAATGAATACTTACCAAAGGGCAGGTGAGAGATGGCTCACTGGGTAAGAGTGCTTGCTGCCATGCCTAATGACCTGAGTTCAATTTCCAGAGCCCACATGGTGGAATGAGGGCATACACTCCCACACACTGTTCTCTGACTTTCATATGTGTGTTGTGGCAAAATGCATGTTCCAGGGATGCGATATACAATCCCAATCAATAAATAAGTAAATATAAAACAACAATATCTATCTATCTATCTATCTATCTTTTAAAAAGATAGTTTTGTTATTCTGTAGGGTTTTTGTTTGTTCTGTTACTATTAAGCATTGTGAAAACTGCTTTTAGGATTAGGGGCATTAAATAAAATAACCAATTTATATAGAATATATAGAGAGTTTAGTTTTAAGGATTTATTTTTTATTTATTTATTTCAAAATAATGTGAAGAGAGAGAATGAGAGAGAGTAAGTGGTGTATGTGTGTATGTGTGTGTGAATTTGAATGTATTTGTCCAGAAAGGCCAGAAAGAGGGGCATCAGGTCCCCTGGAATTGCAGTTAAAGGTACTTATGATTTGGTCCTCTACAGGAACAGAATGTAATTTTACCTGCTGAGCCGTCTTTTCAAACCAAGAGAATCTTGCTTTCAAATAGATGTTAAAAAGTGCAATCTGGTTCCATGAGCAAAGTATGTAACGCAAACTTAAGTTATAAATGTGACATCTAGAGAATGTGGTTTAGTTACTGCATAGAAGAGATAGTTGAAGTGACCATGAAAGCATCATAGGCCTCAATATAAGTTAGGGTTATTGTTATTTGATTTTCCTAGTATCTTGAAAATAGTTCATTAAAAGTGAGTGAATTCTCACTTGTTTGACTAATGTCTTCTCAGTTTTAAAAGATATATTCGCTGGTATATTTCACTCAGATTACTGTTTTCACCACTTATTCTACTGTTGCAAATATCAAAGTCATCTTTATAGAGTCTGTACCATCCCATTGTATATGCATACCACAGAGTTGCAGCATTTGTCATTATCTTGGCAGATATACCCAACAGTTCTTCTGGGTATATAGCCAGGAGGAAGGCATGCATACACGTATTAAAGAGACATACCTAAAAAGGCCTATAGCAATATTAATACAAGCCTAAACTCAAGGCAGTCCAAATGTTTATGAACTGTATGTATGTGTAAATATACACAGGCTCATGTGCATATTTATGTGTATTTAAACACAGAGGAATTTTGTATAGCAGTGAAAGTGAGTGAGTCAAAATTAGTACAGTATACATGTAATACTCACAAATGTACTGAAAATAGTAGGACTCAAAAGTGACTGTTCAGCAGTCCCACTTGTATACTGTACGCAGATGAAGCAGCCTTACTGTCAGAACTCAGGAGAGTTCATCTTTTGTAGATTTGGCAGTGCTTATGAAGGTGAGTAGATTTGGAGTTGGTGGCTAACTGCTATGTCTGGCCTTGGCTTGCTGTAACTCAGGTTCATTTGTTGGGATAACTGATTGTGTAGGGCTTTATAGATATGTGTACTTTCCTGTATTTGTGTTTTCCTGACCACTAAGTAGAAGTGTGAAAAATGAGATTAGGGAAAAACAAATCTTCCAAAGAATTTTTTTTTTTTTTTGGACGGGAGGGCACAGGCCTGTAATATTATTATTTTTATCATGTTGTTTATTATGTTTGTTTTCTTACAAATTTGTAAGAGTGAGTAGCTGAGGATAGGGAAGGACCACACTTCCCTTTATAGCTTATATGATCATATAACTGATGCTTGTATAGAGTTGACGTTTGAAGTGACTGACCTGCATGTGTTAGGGCTCAGGGACAAAGTGGGTCCTCCCTTACTATGCTTCCTTCCAGGTGATAGGGAGGGGCACATAGGAAATGATGGCTTAGCTTTCTCCTCTCCTTTCCAATTGTACTAGCCTACTGAGTAAAGGAAGTGTCTTTATTCCAAAAATTATAAAGCCCCCGTTTCGGATTATTAAGGAAAATTCAGTCTCTTGTATTTAGTTTCATCAACCTTCAAGAAAATAATTAGGGAGTTTTTTTCTAAGGTCATTTTTAGGTGACTGTTTAGCATGGTTCTTTGTAATAGTCAAATTGAAGCCATTTTCTGCATTTTTAGTTGCTAATAAACTTTTTTTTTTTTAATAGGTGGAGAGAGAACCTGTGGAGTACATGAACTTATCTGTATTAGAAAAGGTAGGCCAATCCTCTGCATGGATATTTAAATACTAAATGAGTACTTCCTAGGATACAGTAAATTTTAGTATGATAATTTGGATATATAAGGCATATGATTTAATAGATATTAGCTCTCATCTGTATATTATAAACTTGAGCATACCTTGAATCCGTGATGTTTATTATGTAGCTACTGAGGGTTACATATTTCTTTTCGATGGATTAATAAAGTCTGGTTTCTATCTTTTAAAATTTTTTTTTTTGGTATGAGTAGGCAGAGAACAGAGGGTTTGATTTCTGTTCCCTTTCAGAATCTGGATGCTGGGTGCTTTTGGCCTATAATTGACTTCTGTTCTGTTCCTGTACCCCATCAGAGAGATGTGAGCAATTGGTTGAAATTGAAATTGGGAATATATACAAAGATCACAGAACCCCATGACACCAACAACTGCCTGTGCTTCCTTAGAAGGAGCTGCCTGGTAACTAGGTAGTTCAACAAGGTGGTCCAGGTGTTAGGTGGGAGGCAAGGAGCCAGGTGTTCTCTAGGTTTTAGGAAACTTTGGGGTATCCCAGCTCTGTATAAGCAATCACAGATCTGAGCCCTCCCTCATTCCCTGACCACTCCTTGCTCTCTTTAACTGAGCTGACCCTCCTGAGTTTGGCCAGAAGCCCAAAGCCCACCCTGACCTTTCACCTTGAGGAGGTTGGAACAGTGTCTGTGACGCATGATATGACTGACATGCCAGTGAAATGTCAGTTACTTTCACTCTTGACAGCTCTGGAAAATCCTTAGCTGCTTTGGAATTGAAAGCAATTTTTTTAAAACCTTTTTTTGGGTGAATACATGTGATTATCACTGATGTGGTTATTGCTAACTAGTTTGTGGGTCACTGCCTGTAGTTGCTGTCATTTAAGACAATCTTCTTTCTTTATTAATATGTAGGTTATTGTTATTGTCCCTTTCCTTTGGTACCGGAAAGGCATAAACTGAAGTCAGTTTTCTTGATTTGTGCATCTTCCCCAAAATGGGAAAGAGCAAAATTGTATATTTTTATGTAAATATTTTTAGTCTTATATTACATTTTATTTTTGTATATTAAATTATTTTAATCCTATTGAGAGTTTGAAATAATATAATATAACATCTAATAATATAGATGTTATCCCACTAAAATTTTTGAAGCCTTATTATTTGATGGGGCAGCAAATAATATAGCAGCTAAGATGCTATACAGATCATTTGGAATCACACTTGATCATAGCCCAAAGGCTAAGAAGCGATTCACTTGGAATCAAAAGCAGCTGAAGCAATAGTCAGGTAAAGAAGGATTCAAGACAAGACTAGAGACAGCTAGAAGGAACTGAGTGGAGCATAGAGGGCTGTAAAGAACACTAGGGAAAGGCTATCAGGATAGCTGGTGATCTTGATAGATCTGAATAGTCTTCCTCTAGCTAGGGTAGTGTGCGGAGTCTTGCTTACATCATTCTGTATTAAACAAGCCTTCCCTTCTCTTTGTGCTGTGCAATTTTCATTCTGTGCTTATTTACTTTAAATAAGATCTCAGGTGGCTCAGAGTGGCCTTGAACTTTCAATGTAGCAAAGACGGATTCTGAACTCCTGCTCTACCTCCACTGGCTAAGAGGTAGGATTACAGATATGTGATGGTGCCATGCCCAATTCTATGGATTGCTAGGGATTGAACCTGGAGCTTCATGTATGTTGAGCAAGCACCCTACTGCTGAAGTACAGTCTTAGCTCAGCGAACATTTAAAACAATTATTCACACTGTAGTTACTTCTTGAAAAACATCTACATCTGTATCTATTTCCTCAGCACTCAATTGTATCCTATTCTAAATGTTTCATAACTGTGTAAACATTTAAGACTGAAGGCTAACACTTCTTTATTTTAAGCTAGATGTCCATGGAAAATAACATATGAAGGTTATATAAAGGAGAAGCTTTGTAATTAATGCCAGTTATTCTTATGAAATGACACCAAATCAACCCTTATCTTTTTTTTTTTTTTGTGGCAGGTGCTATATATCCCACACTGGCCTTCAGCTTACTGGGTGTCTGGTGCTGCCATTACATTTCTAAAATTTCTACCTCCACCTTCCAGTGCTGAGATTTCAGGAATGTGCTACCATGCCCTGCTCAACCCTGAGCTTTCTTCTCATGTGTGCATTCTGTCTTTTGCTGGCTACTCTCCCTGTCTGCAGCACAGAATACCTGAGGGTGTAGCCCCTGACTAATTCGCCTTACCATCTTTCCTTTCTATTGGTTTTATCTAGTTTTCCTGTTTCAAATGCTCCTTGAATAAAGCCAGTGTGAATGGCCTTGGATGTCTGTAGAATAGCAGACTGATTCATCTTAAAGACATGTCGTAATTTCTTAAGTGACCTTCACCTTCCAATGAGCCTGTCCAACTCATCTCAGCTAATAAGGAGCACTGTTCACTTAGTTGCTGAGATCCTAACTTAAGAATCTTCCTGTATTTCTATTAGTCTCTTCTCTCCCACTTGGAATATGTAGTTGTCAGTTGTACTTGTAGTGTATTTTGAATCCATCTTTTCCCCATTTTGTTGCTGTCATTGTAGCCTTGAATATTTCCTTTTGTTTAGAACACTAGTTTTTTTTTTGGTTTTGTTTTTTCTCACTTAAATGCTTACCTTCTTATAGTAAGCATTAGTGATTTTTAAAAGTGTAAATTAGTCATACCACTCTGATATGTGGAATTCTGTGGATTTCCATTGTATTGGGGAAAAAAATCAAGGTGCCTCACCTGGTCCACAAAGCAGACTTCAAGTCCAGAGTGTCTTCTATATATCATCAGCTCAGAGGTATAAAGTATCTGTATAAAAATGTATATGAGAACTTACTCCTGTGAGTAGGGAGACTCTGAAGAGGAATATAGCTTTTAAGATTAAAAGGTCTTGATTATATGCATTCTAGAAATTGCAAAATTTCTTACCTTGTATATGGCACTTGTCTTAGTTACTTTTGTTATGGTGATAATACTCTTGGGAAAGCAGCTTGAGGGGAAAAGGGCTAATTTTGGTTCACAGTTCCATGTATAGGACATCATGGCTGGGAAGTCATGGACGCAGGAGCTTGAAACATCTGGTTACATTGCATATGCTATCAGAAAACAGGAGATGACTAATGTACCAGCTGGTTTTCTCCTTTTTATGCAGTCCAGGACCCAAGTTCAGGAAATGGTGACGTCCAATATTAGTGTAGGTCCTTTTACATCAGTTAACCTAATCAAGATAATCTCTTACAGATCTGTCCAGAGGCTGACAAAAATAATCCAGGTACCTTACCTCTGGGATCCATTCCTGCCGTAAAAGAGCTCTGTTTGCATGCTTTCTCTTACGTTCCCACCTATCAATCTATAATAAAGTATTTTTAACCTCCCTCACAAGTGTGTCTGGAGTCGTACATCCTAGGTGATTCCTAGTGGTCGGTGAACAAGAGCCATCACAATATCCTTTTGCATTTCCACCAGAAGTACGTGAACTCTGTGCTCTGTCAGCATTGTCTCTTGGATACTTTTTGTTGGTATTGCTGCTGTTAATCTGGTATTAGAAAAATATAGTTCAGTGTCATTTGGATTTTCTTTTTTTAGGAGAATGCAGTGTCTGAGCTCTGTTTACAGAGTATATCAATGATCTGAAAGATACCAGAAGAATCTGCTTACTGCTCTATAGCTTCACATCCTTTAATATTTAGGGTCTATATAATCTTTGAAATATATTATATTGAAAGAGAAAAGTCTTCCAGCATTGCTATCTAACATATTACCACAGTATATCAGTTTGTTTTGCTTCCATTGTGGGAAATAAGAATTAAGGACCTGGAGCATGAGACCCAGGACAAAAGGTGTGCTATAGACAAGGATGGGAGGGTGGTGAAAAGCTAGCATGGGACAATCTAGGACAGTGTCCAGAATAGGCAGATCCGAGATGCCAAGGACAGGCTATTTATAGAACACCAAAGACAAAGTGCATCTATTTTACAGTGTAGCTGTGAGCTGTGTGGTGTTCTCTCTGTTTCATCCCAAGTGTAGAGAACACCTCAGCCCCACCCTATTCTTCTGAGGTGGGATAAACAAAGGAGGGTGAGAAATGAAGAGAAAGGCTATTAGTAATGCTGTCTGCTGTATATGCAGAATGTGAACCCTTCTATCCCTCTTACGCTCAGCTTCTATATTGTAAGTTTGGGCTTTCTTTTTTTTCTTTCTCTTCCCACCCCGTTTCTCCCCCCTCTCTTGTGTATTCTGTGTGCACATGTGTGTGCAGGTATATGTGGAGGTCAGAGGTCCATGTTAGGTATCTTCTTGTATTACTCTCTGTGTTATTTTTTTTTTTTTTGAGACAAGATTTTTTACTGAATATGGAGCTTGCTGATTTGTCTAAGCTAGCTGGACAACCTGCCCTGGGGATTTTGCTTGTCTCCACCTCCATAGCGTCAGGATTATAGGCATTTTCTACCATGTTCGGCTTTCTTGTGGGTGCTGGAGATCTGGATGAATGTCCTCATGCCTAGCATAGTAGACATTTTACTAACTAAGCTGTCTCCCCACCCCCCCTTTAAATTGACTTGTATGTTCACTTTACTGTATCTTCTCCTGATAGTCATTTACTCTTTGATGAAAGAGATGGTAGAATTGGATTCCAGTGCCCCACAAAAGGCAGCAGTGGTAGACAGAGCCAGTTTTAGAAACCCACTATATACATCCAGCTCTGTCCTTCTGTAGGGAGTGGAAATGAAAAGTACATTGTAGGCCTGAAGGTTATGGGATTCTTCTGTGACTTTTCTTGTATGTATTGATATATATTTACTATTTTACCATTTGTCTAATTTTGGACACTGTTCTAAGTGCTGGGGATTTTGTGGTTAATAAATGACAAATGTTCTAACCTCCTGTGACTTATAATGCTTGGGCTAACAGGATATAGACAATAAAAAAAATTCAAAATATCTGTAATTGCTATGAAAACAGTAGAATACAATGATGTTAGTAGGGGTACAGAAGTCACTTGTTACATTTTGGACATGTTGACTTCCAGGTACTCACTAAACATTGATTGATGATGTCCGAACTGCATTTGGATATCAAAATCTGGAAATTAGGATAGGAAATGGGAAATTGGGGTGGGGAGGATATGGTCTTGAGAGCCAGGACATCAGTAGAGGTCACTCTTAAATTGAGTTGTGTAGAAAGGCAAAGATGGCCAAGTGCAGACATGACTTTGACTTACCTAAAAATGAAAACACAGTAGTGTGCAGTCTGACTCTGAAGACGATAGTTGATTGCCTTGTGAATTTACTTTAAAAAGACAATTAATGGTTGCATTAGGGATAATTTATTTTTTCAATGACTTAACCAGAAGCATATTTTCTTATAGAAATATTTCTTCTCTATTGCTTATAATAGTTTTTTTTTTTTTTGAGGTTTGTGTTGAGGTTTTAACAGATCAAACAAGGTATAACATGTGCCCTGAGCCACAGCTGAAGTGGTAGTAACTTTATCTGAAAGTGTTCTCTTTGTCAGCAGCCTTATGAGGGTTAGTTTGTGTTAGATCCGTAGCTACAGCAAATCCAAACTGAGAAACAAAATTAAGTCTGTTAGCTGTCCTTTTTCCTGCCTGCTTTCCTATCCTAAGGTTTCTCTTCTGTTCCTTTGATTTTTAAATGTTTAGACATCTGTGCCTTGGCTGTGGGAGGTGATTTCATGAGTGGCTTTGGAATGGATTTCCATAATGCTTTTTGCTGCTTCCTAGCTGGGTGAACTCAGCATGTTGCCTGGCCCTTTATACCACACGGTTCTTATCTGAATGTAGATTGGGATAGCAGTATTGTCTTTCTCATCTGGTTTGTGTGTTTTAAACTAGTTAATATATATTAAAGCATAAACTAGCTAATGCCTATAAATGACTGAGAAAGCAAAAAACAAAACTATTAACAAAGTTATAACAGTTTAGTAACAATGAAATAATAAGGCATTATATCATCTTCTTATATATTTCTTTGCCAGAGTAAAGTTAAATTTCAGTTATGGTTAAGTTTCAGTGGTTATATTTTTTTGCGATTAATAGTTTTTGTAATAAAGCTGTTTACACTTCAATTATATTTTGGTATAAGCTCACTTCTCTTAAAATACCTTTTCTTCCCTATCCATATCTAGGTTCTAGCTCAACTCCATACGCACCAGAGCTTAGAATCCATGTTGACTCAGATTTTTTCTTCTCTTTCCACCTTATTCCTCTTAAGTAGGCTGTTTTGCTTCCCTAAGTGTTTTGGTTGTTTTTGGTTGCTGTGATAAAATATAATCATAGGCAGCTTAAGGAAGAGTTTATTTTGGCTTGTGGTTCCAGAGGGCAAGATGTCCATAATGGTGGGAAAAGCATGGCAGCAGGATCAGGAAGTTAAAAGAGCACACCTCAGCTTCACACAGGAAGCAGAAAAAGAGAAGTGGAAGTGGTGTGAGGTTGTGTGTCTTTCAAGTCCCACTCCTAGTGACCCACTTTCCTCATTCAGCAAGGCTCCATGTCCCAAAAGTTCTATAGCATCTCCAAACAGAGTTACCAGGTAGGGAGCCAGTGTTCAATATGTGGGCTTATGAGGATACATTTCTAATGTAAACAAGAACACTAGGAACTGGTCATCTTATTAGATCACTTAATGTATACTTAGCTGCTACACTCAGCAAATCCCAGAAACTCAAGCAGCAGAGAGGTTTCTTCTGAGAAATTCAAGCCAGCTGTTTGTGATGACCACAGGGCTCTGCTTCCATGGTAGTGCAAGTCTAGGCGCCTGGTGTCTGTGGCTCTGGCATCTCCAGCATGAGGCTTTGGAGGCTACCATGTTCCTTATCAAGCATGCACTGTGGAGGGAAGAAAGGGAAGGGTTGTTTCTCAGACGATTTTATGGGCCAGCTGGAGGCAGTACACAGTCCTTAATAGTCCTTTGCCCTCTGTAATTCAGTTGAATGTCTACATCTCCTTCATATCAGGCTGAGAATGTTAGGAAGCCAGTGAGCCTGGGAGGTACGCCAGGTTGTAGTCTACTATTTATAGCACACCACCTTAACACAAAATGCCCTTTGGTTGTTGTCTTATGTGCTATATTTCCTGTACTAGTAGTTGAGTAACTTAAAGATCTGACTTCAGTGTGAATTTAAGGGCTCTGTGAAATATGTAATAGGGATTTTGATATATTTTGTTTTTGTGGGGAGGCATTGGAAAATTTTCTGATTTTCACTAAAATTTGCTTCTCTAAAGATTTTCTTATAAGGAAATAACACAACAGAAATCAAGTTTTAATTCCAAAACATGATCATTATAGCACTGTCTGCTACAGCAGAACAGTGAGAAAAGAACAGGACTTAGAAGCTATAAAATATACACAGCCTTTAAAAATAGCCATAAAGTCTGAGCCAGGTGTGGTGGCACACACTTATCCTAGCATCCAGGAGGCAGAGGCAGGCAGATCTCTGTGATTTTCAGGTTAGCTTGGTCTACAGAGCAAGTTCTAGGCCATCTAGGGATACATAGTTGGAACCTATCAGGAAAGAAAACAAAAATAAATTTAAAAATAACCATAAAATCTGATTAGATGTAACTTGGAAGGTCTTTTTAAGGGTAAATGAAGAAACAGATCCCAATAACTGTTAAGCCAGTAGTTCTCAACCTTCTTAAAGCTACAACCCTTTAATGCAGTTCCTCATGTATGTTGACCCCCAATCATAAGCTTATTTTTGTGGCTACTTCATATCTGTAATTTTGCTACTGCTATGAATCACAATGCAAATATTTTTGGAGGTAGAGGTTTTCCAAAGAGGTCATGACCTACAGGTTGAGAATCATTGCTTAAAGCTATCTTATACTTTGAAATTCTTTCATTGTGCTTTGTGATCTGATCCACTACTTTAAGACAGACAAACAGAGTGTGTGTGTGTGTGTGTGTGTGTGTGTGTGTGTGTCCGAGAGAGAGAGAGAGAGAGAGAGAGAGAGAGAGAGAGACTGAATGAATGCACCACGACGGACTGATTTTTATGACAGCAGTTTTAGATCTAACCAGTGTCCCTTGTTATCTTCTATTTTCTTTACAATTTCTTCTTTTGCTTTTGGCAACGCCTTTCAGCAAGGTGGGTGTGGGGTTGAGTTATTTTGTGCCATCTATCTATCATAAGGGAAAATGAAGTGTTTTCCTCCGAGAAGTGGATTTTAGAATACAAAACAGGTCTTTTTCTCACAGATGAGGTCATTGCTATTTTTTGAGGAATGACCTTATACCAAAGATTTTCTTACATTCATTACAAGCATAAGGTTCCTTTCCTAAGAGTTCCTTGATACCTACTGAGATTTGACTCCTGGTAAGGGCTTTTGAACAGTCATTACTTTCAAAGGGTTTCTTTCTTGTGTGAACGATCTGATTTGTAGTAAGGGCAGTCAAGACAGATTTTCTACTACATTCATTACATTGCTAGGACTTTTCTCCTGAGTGAGTACTTCTGGTGGGCAGTATAGCCTGCCATATAGCTGAAGAACTTCTCACATTGGTTGTGTTCATAGTTATCTCTAACTCATGAATATCATTTGATGTGTTATGAGTTTTGCACACATGTGCATATTCTAATACACATACATTTTGAAAAGTGCTTTTTATGTAGAATCATTTTTGTCTTGTAGGTTCCTCTTTGTATTCAAAATGATCCTGTTTTCTGTGAATTGTGTTTCTTTGATGTTTATTAGTTGAGATATCTTCTGAACCCTAAATTAAAATAATAGACCCCAAGCTGGTAATTGTAGGTTTATATGTGTTAATACTTTTGAGTCTTACTCCAGTTTTTTTGGCACAGGACTCCCTGTGGAGCTGTTCTGTTAGTTTCTTTTGTACACCAAATCCATCTTTATGTAGACTGTAGTTTACTTCATATACATTCATATAGCAGCACATATCCCAGTGTGAACAAGTGTCTTTTCAAAAACTGTAGAAAACAAAGATCTTGTAGCTATTAGAGAATAGAAGATGTGGTTTAAATAAGAATGGCTCCATAGGCCCATATATTTGAGTGCTTAGTCACCAGGAAGTGACAGTATTTGAGAAGGATTAGGAGGTATGGCTTTGTTGGAGGAAGTGTGTCACTGGGTGTGGACTTTGAGGTTCAAAAAGTCTATGCTAGGTCTAGTCTCTCTCTGCTTGCTGTCTGTGGATCAAGATGTAGTTCTCCGCTACTGCTTCAGCACCATGCTTACCCCTATGCTCCCCACCATCAGATAATTGGACTAACCCTCTAAACTGTAAGCAAGCTTCAATTAAACGCTTTCTTTTATAAGAGTTGCAGTGGTCATGGTGTCTCCTCACAGCAATAGAACAGTAACTAAGACAAGATATCAGTGGAGAACTTTAAAAAAATACTCTTTTAACTTTAAAAATAAAAATGGGATTGAGCTGGATGTGGTTGCACACATCTTTTGTACCAGTACTTGAGAGGCTGAGGCAGGTTGATCTCTAAGTTCAAGGCCAGCCTGATCTACAGAGTGAGTTCCAGGATAGCCAGGGCTACACAGAGAAACCCTGTCTTGAACCTACCACCTTCAAAAAATTATGGGGATTGAGAGTTTAGTTTAGTGTTAGCCTACTTGTCTAACGTGTGTGAGGTCTTGGCTTTGATTTCCAGTACCATAAATAAATAAATAAACAAACAAACAAACTCAATGGAAAGCACAAAGCTAACACTGCTAAATATTAAAAAAAAAAAAAAATTCCATTTGCTGGTTGTCTTGGCCTATGCCTGTAATCTCTCCATTTGGGAGGCTGAGGCAAGAAAATTTCTGCAAGTTTGAGGGCAGCCTAAGCTACACTGTGATACCCTGTCAAAGACACAAGAAAGCCCACAGACTAGAACTCTGCTGTTGCTGTGGTACAAACACCTTGATGAAAGGCAATTTAAGGAAGAGAGAGGGACTTTATTTTGTCTTAAGTTCCAGAGGGATAAGAGTCCAGGATGGAGGAGTGGAGGCATGGCAGCAAGTGGCAGGCCTGGAGGCAGGAACAGAAACCTGAGCACTTACATGTTTTGCTACCCCAAATAAAGAAGAGAGAAAACTGGAAGGGACAGGCCCTGAACTTTCAAAGCCCTCTCAGTGGCATACAACCTCCAGCAAGGCTGTATCTCCTAAACTTCCACAAGCAGAGCCATCAATTAAGGACCAGTGTTCAAATGCCTGAGACTGTGGGGGACCTTCTCATTCAATCCACTACACTAGCTTATCTAAGTCTATAGATTTATTATCTGCTGTAGTTTTTCTTCATTAGAGAGAAGTCATTTATTTAAGCCACTGAGGATAAACTTCTGAGTCTGCTTGGAAATGATGATACCAATAAGCTTTCTAATCAGTTCTATTTGGATCAAGATTACATGGAGCCTAGAGTGATCACCTGGGATTTTATTGCTGTGGCTGTGTTATCGGGATGGAACCCAAAGCTTAGTACTAAGTAAGAACTCTATACTAGGTTACTTCACAGCACCACCTGTGCTGGTTCTTTCATGTTGTTCTTATCTAGGTGGTCTTTTTCTTGTTTTGTTTTGTTGAGACAGAATTTCTCTATTTAGCATTGGCCAGCCTAGAACTTACCATGTAAACCAGGCTGGCCTCAAACTTATGGTCAAGAATGCTGGGAATAGAACCACAATCCACCATGCTTGACTTACTCTTAAGTCTGAGTACTCTTTGCAGTTTCTTTTAAATATGGGCATACATAATTAAGAATTTCTTCAGTTAACACTTTACTTTGAGTATGGGTGTCTACCCGAGAGCAACCACTGATAAAGGACTTATGATGGGAATGGAAGGCTTACAAGGTTGTGTGTTGGAACAGATAATGTGTCTGTTTAGGTCTTTAACCATCTTCTGTTCCTACATAACTTATTGGGATCAGCAGGTACAAGAGAGAACTAGACATAGAGGTGGAGAAAGTTTGGACACAGTAGCTGGAGCGGCTGTCCTTATTAGAGCTGCAGAAGAGGGTGAGCCAAGTGTTGCCTGTCCAGGCTTATAGCCATAAAATGCATTGTCCTTTTTTTCCCAATAAGCTAATGGCTGTTTCTTTATGAATAGAAATCCAGTTAGGTTTTCATCTTTTACCATCTCTATCCTTAGATTCTTTTCTCAGCTAAGTAGACAGATCTTGTCTGTCTTCTGCCCCTTGGGTAGATCCTGTGTCCTTTCTTCTTTTGGTGTTGTTCTTAGCTCTCTCTTTTTAAGGGGAAATTAGGTAAGTATCTGAAAATGTAGAGAATAATTTTTCATATTTCTCATTTAACTTTCATATATTCAAATTTCAATTTGGGAATTATACACTGATATTATTTTTAAAGCATCTATTAAATTATTTGCTTGTGAGAGAATGTATGTGTATGCCATAGCATCTGTATGAAGGTCAGAGGACAACTTTTTTTAAAAATAGTTTTTGTTTTGATATTATTTATTTAATGTATATGAGTACAGTGTAGCTGTCTTCAGACACACCAGAAGAAGACATCAGATCCCATTACAGATGGTTGTGAGCCACCATGTGGTTGCTGGGAATTGAACTCAGGACTTCTGGAAGAGAAGTCAGTGTTCTCAACTGCTGAGCCATCTCTCCAGCCCCCAGACGGCAACCTTTGATGTTGGTTTTCTCTTGCCACTGTGGGTCCTGGGGATTAAACTCAGGTTGTCAGACTTGCATTACAAGTGCTTTTATCTGCTGAGCCACCTGGCTGGCCCTGTGCAGCTATGTTGTAATTTTGGGGTGCTGGCATTGGATAGTGATTGTTCTTACTGATTGAGCTTCACTTTTGCTATACTTCCAGTCATCCAGAGAAAAACAGTAAGGAATAACCTTTCCTTCTTTCTGTTGTTTACTAGGAAGCAAATTATGGAAATTAGAATTAATGGTATATGGATTAAATTTCCAATTTGCTTCATTCATAGTTGCTGGGCAACTAAATAAGTCAGATCTGGAATCAACTAATTTTCAAAAGGCAAAAGCTTTAGTTAGCTTACAGTTTGGAAGGTTCAGAGTCAAAGGTCAGACTGATCCCACTGGCCTCTGGTGAGGTCAGATGGCTAGAGAGTATTTTGCAATGAGACACATCTGATAAGAGCAAAAATAAAGGACAGATTGGCAGGTCCCATAGTCCTTTGTAAGGGCATGCCTCTTCTCCTCAGTGATGTAAGGACCTTTCACAAGTCCCATAATTCAAAGTTTCTAGCAGGGTTATTCTAGGTATCAAATATGCAATATTTGGCAGATACTTAGCATCCAAACCATCGTACTGTTAATACCATCTAATATCAATCTCACATGACTTATGTGAAGACCAAATAAAATAAAGTGGCCAGTAAGTAAGCATGTATATTTCTTTATTTATTGTGAGTCGTGTAAAATCAGAGAAAGTTGCACCATCCAATATTCAATGTTATAGAATAAACAGTCCCATATCAGGAGAGAGGAAAAGTGGGATAGCGAGGAAAGATTGGACTAATAAGATCAAAACCTAGCAGAGTAAACTCCTTTATCACCACGTCTGGCATCTAAGGTATATAATGGAATCCTCTGACTTCCAACATGCTTTGGAAGCTCTGGCTTCTGTGGCCCTTCCATTTGTGGCACACCTGGCCTCTCTCTTGGGCCACCTGTACTCAGTGCCTGCAGCTTTTCTCAGCAAATGTCCTACATTTCTAGCATTTCGAACATCCTGGCTTCTCTACTGCAACTTAGGATTCACCTTCACAGCTTTATTCATTGCCGTGTAAGCTACACTCTGCAGGTCTGACCCTGCTACACACTGCCTGGACTCACAGACATTTTCCTGGATCCTTGTTGCGTGCTTCCGTTGACTCTTCATTCTTATATCTGTATGACTGTAAAAGTAGATTGTGCCAAGTTCTTCTGGCAACTTGAAATGAAACAGGGCCATCTTTGACCATTGCTGCAGTGATCTCTGAGAACATGACTTTGGGTGGCCTCTTTTCTGAAGGGCATCCTGAGTGTCTCAGTAACTCTTCTTTGGAATGAAAGTTTTTCAGATGTGTGCATTTTTATGCCTCTGATCCTTTACGGAGTACCTGGGGCAGGCTGGCTTGCTTGCTTGCTTGCTTTCTTTCTTTCTTTCTTGCTTTCTTTCTTTCTTTTTCAACTAGTATTTTATTATCAAAGTCATATTCGATGTCAACAAGATGCCACAACTACAAAAAAAAAAAAATTAGTGCACATTGCAGTCTCAGTGCAAACAGATAGAACCCAATCATTAAAAAATTAATTCAAATTACCCAAAAAAGCAACTGAATTTTTAAAACATCTTTATACATCCAGCCAACAAATTAAAATGGTTAACAAGAAAAATAAAAATTCAGAGGTCTGGTATTGATGTTTAAGAAGGGCAACTGCTTAAGCATTTCTATCAATTCTAACATTGTCTCGTAGCCACTCAGCTTCATGCCATTCATCATCAGGCAGGTTCTCTCAGCCACCTCTGGAGACTCAAACTTAACCACACTGCACCCCTTGGAGTTTCCATTCTACATCTTGATGTCAGCGTACAGCAAGAGGAGGAGGAAGAGGAGGAGGAGGAGGAGGAGGAGGAGGAGGAGGAGGAGGAGGAGGAGGAGGAAATGAGATATTCTGACAGTGAAGACTAAACTTGCCCCAAGGAGCTCAATGCTCCTAATCATCAGGAAGTAGTCTAACAATAAAGTCATCCCTTTCCGGCCCCTGACTTTATTCAGGGATCTCTTCCTTTCCTGTGTACCCTTTTTTCCTTATCTAGTAGTAGGTGGTTGAAAGGGTGGAAGGAAAGGGGTGGAGAAGGGTGGAAGGAAGAAGACCTCACAGAGGAGCAAGCGCCGATTACATCCTCCTTTCCTTCTTGTGGCTAAGCAGTATGTATTGAAGAACATGTTTACTTAAAAAATATTTAAAAGTAGTGGGGGCATACACTGTAGTTCTAGCTGTGTAGGAGGCTGAGGTGAGAATATTGCTTCAGCATGAAAATTTGAGGCAGTCTCTTGTATGTGGACGCTTATAGAGCCAAGTCTCTCCGTTAGTGCGGAGAATAACAGTACCAGCAGTGAAGGACAAAGATTAGGATTGCCTGATAATCACAGTGGCTTGCAGGACTGTGGCATAGAAAGTGGTTGTAGTTACAGTGTGGTGTGCTGGGATCCAAAGTAGCTAGACGAGGGTTTCCAATGTTTTCTTGGAAAGAAATGACATATTTTTGAGAAAGTCAATATTGTAAGCTCCTGAGTTGAGTATGTAATATGCCACATCTTTACACTGTTTCTGTGAAGAAGCTTGACTTTCTGTCAAAATGCAAAGTCTAGAGTTTAATACACTTTACCTATTTATACTGTTTTCGAAATTTCTGGGTCTTAGGGCCAACATCTTTGTGTCAGTGTGTCTTGATGATTTCTAGGAGGGATAATGACAGATACTGAATGACTAGCAGGTTTTTCTAACTGTTCTATTAAAATGTAAAAAAAAATTTTTTTTTCTAAGCCATAGTCTCACTATGTAGCCCTGACTGACTTGGCACTTACTACATAGACCAGGTTGGTTTCTAACTCACAGAGCTCCACCTGCTTCTCAAGTACTAGGAGTAAAAGCATGTGCTACCATGCCCAGCTGTTGGAATGTATTTTAAGCCTTTTCTTTCGTTTTTGTTTTTTTTTTAAAACTCTGGTTCAAGTAACTTTGATTAGGTTGTGAATTTAGAGAGATGTGATGTCAGCAAAGAGTAAGCCTTTGCTACTGTTATTAAAATGACACTTCCATTTGCAGTTTAACAGAAAACAGGAATTGTGGACTCTTCATTTTCAGTTCCTTGAACTTCTGTTGTGGAGAGAGAGAGAGAGAGAGAGAGAGAGAGAGAGAGAGAGAGAGACAGTCCCACAGCGACTGTTTTTTTTTAATATCCATCGACTCTGCTCCAGGTTTTTCCAGCACTGACAGGTGAGGTGAGTTGCAGGCTAAGATAGGAGACTTTGCAGTCATAATAAAAGTACAGTGGGAAGCAGAGGTGCTGGTGACTGCACAGCTCCCCAAGCCCCACCACATTCTGCTCTCTCTGAAGTACTATTGTCAGAAAGGACCATGTTTTCCTTCCCTTCTGTCCTTCTCTCTAAAGGTTGAATTATTTGTGAGTTTTGTGCGTCTGACACTAGGTGTTTGGGAGGATGAAACTGTAGACCAGCTTTAGAACCTGGAAGCCTGCTTGAGCTTTTCCAACCCATCTGCATCATCCATCTGCTGTGCACTCCTTTGTAACATGCTTTTTGAAAAGGAGCAGGTCCACACTTAGCTGCCAGAACAAAAGATTAGGATGCTATTCCCTGCCTGGCTTACTCTGAGGGAGGAGCCCCAGGCAAACTCCTCCTCAGGGTCTGTCCCTGTCAGTGTATTGAACAAAGATGGATTCCTGAGTCCTTAGAGAACTGATTTTATGTGTAGCCAACTGTTGTTATCTGTCACTGACATAGGGATGAGCATTTTATACAATGCAGGCTTGTTTTCCCTCCTGATATTTTTCTATTAGAAACAAGGCAGGAGAGAAGGCAGCCAGCTTTCAAAAGGGGGCATGGGTGATTTGCCCTTTTCCTGATAGCTTCAACATCAGCAGCAGCACTAAGTTTCCAGTGCACTTGGGCTAGCTTCTAAAGTACATAGATCTGAAGATATTTTCTAGAACTGCTGCTGCAGCACTTTGTTTTTGTAGATGTTATCTTGCATTCAGTCTTTATATATTTTTCTTTGTATTTTGTGTGTTTTGGGTTTTGGAGGTCTTATTCTGTGTGCCAGACTGGCCATAGTTATGACCTTCATGTCTCTGCTTTCCCAGTGTGGGGATTACAAGCATGCAGCACCATTCTTGGCTTTTTTGGAAAGAAATGATAAATTTTTGAGACAGTGATTAGTGTAAGCCTCCTCAGTCAGTAAGTGCAATGTGTAAGTGTACTGTATCTTTACAGTCTCTCTGTGCAGAAGCTCAGCTTCTGCCAGAATGAAAAATGCAGCGTTACCACATAGCCTTTGCTCCCTATTTATAATGTTCAGAACTTCTGGGTCTTAGGGCTGATATCTTTCTGGGTGGCCATTGTGCTGTTTATGTTCTCCTCCTTGGTTCCAAGAGAATCTTGATAGAATTAGTTAAAGTTCTAAGTGTATTGTTTTTTCATTCAGAACATGTTAGTTCTTTGTTTTCTGTTGTGTGCTGATAACATTCCACAGCTTTACACATTTTTGTTATTCCCATTATGTGTTATGTGTTTCATTGCTATAGTGAATGAAGATTTAAGATCCTATTTTTTGCATACACAAAGTTCATCTTGATACTTATTTTGAGTAATTTTTGTGCATGGATTACAGTTCACTTTCTTGCCTATGGCTAATGATGATTTCATTATCACTGTTGAAAAAGGCTACCCTGACTACACTGAGATTCCTTTCCCTTTGAAAATCCAGTAGGTCATCTGCTTGTTTGTGGTTGTTACTGCCTGGAGAGAGGTGACTGACATTCCAGATGATGGCACTGAACATCATCCTGCTGCTTATAGTGCTGTATCATTGAAACCTAGAAATTGTTTATTTCTTGAAATTTTTGTTTGATGCTACAGATTGCTGATCATAGTTACGTGAAACCATGGGAAATGAAACCTGCATATAGTCTGCTATAGGATTATTGGAATTGTCCTCCAAGAACTCACATATTAAAGGCTTATTCCCCACCCTGTTGTCCTGTTGAGCCTAGTGGGAAAAACGTTAGATCCTTGCAAACATGCCTGTGAAGGAGATAGTGAGATTCTGACCCCCACTTGAGTCTGTTTTTGATCCCTAGCTGCCATAGTGAGCATGGCTCCTCTGCTATGTATTCTGGCCAACTTTGTTTGCCCCTACAGGCCTGTAGCAGTTTGTTCAGGTGACCATGGGCTGAGACTTCTGAAACTGTGAGCCAGAATAGACCTGTCTTTCTTTTAGTTGATTATTTCAGATAACTTGCCACATTGATGAGATGTTTGCTAACACATAGCCTAATTTTTTGAGACAATTTGCTTTTAGACACTAATCAGAAGAGCCAGAGATCGCTTAAGATTCTGAGTCATGGGTGTAGTCACTGTTTCTTGTGTGCTAGATTTGGTTGGTAGCTCTTTCCTCTATTTAGGCAGTTCTTTGCCCAGCCGGTTTCTGTTTCTTTATATAGTATGTACTAAGAGGCACTGTACTATATATTATCTGTGACTCAATGCACACATCTAGATAGCCTTTTGTTTCTTTTTTTAAAGACTTATTTTTATTTATGTTATGTCCATTTGTCTGTGTGAATATATAAAGTGTGTATATACATGGGGTCTAGGGGATGGTGTTGGATCCAGTGGAGTTAGAGTTACAGGCAGTGTAGGCTGCTTAGTTAGCATGGTTGCTGGGAACTGGGCACAGGTCCTTACTTTTAACTGCTGAACTGAATCTTCACTCTCTTGTAATTTGTAGTTGTTGGTTTGGTTATTCTTTTTGGTTTGCTTTTTTTGAGACAGGCCTCATATGTCTCAGACTGGTCTTGAACTCACTATGCATGATCCTGAACTTCTGGCCCTCTTGCCTCATTCTCCTTACTTCTGGGATTACAGGCATGAGCCACCATGTACAGTTTATATGGGGATGGAATTCAGGACAAGCACATTACCAACTGAGCTATAGCCTCAGCCTAATTTTGAGACAAGGCCTTACTATGTAGTCTAGACTGGCTAGACTAAATTAGTGTGATTGTCCTGCCTCAGCCTCCTAAGAGCTGGCCTTATTGGCAGCACCCCTGATGTGCAGAGCTTTGTGCTGGCCATTCTCAGATATGTGTGCTCCAGCCTCCTTTGAGTGTCATACTCTCTTATCTCCCCAGCTCAGAAAAGTCAGTGTGCTCTCAGGCCATTCCACTCTGTGCACAACAGTACTGTTCTCTCCAGACAGGAAGCTTTTGGAATTATAGCATACTGTTATCTCAATTGAGTGATCACTACCCTCATTGCCTCTGTTCAGTGTCCTAGGTGGTACTGTTTCATGTATTTCCTCTGATGTTACAGCATTATTGGAAACCAGGCTGTATGTGATCTTTTCTGCTCTTAATTGGACATAGAGAAAGTGATGACCAGAATGGGGTCATCTGGAGCAGAAATTTTAGAATAGAGATTGGGAAATAACCAGAAAATGAGAGTCCTACATTAGAGAAGAGAATTGAATGAAATTTAGCTATGGAGAAAAGACAGAGAAACGAGAGATTTAAAAGTTAGAAGTTGTTGTAGGTTTATTAGTAATGAATGTGTTCACACAGGACGCTTTGTCCCTGGTTTACCTTAGGAAAGCCATCTGCTGAACATGTGACATTACCTTTAGTCTGCGTAAGTTTTAGCATTCTAAAAATGATGATAGAAACATAGTTGCTTGTATTGTCTTTAAAACAAATTCACAATGATAAAAGATGTATATTGTGTTTATTTGAAGGTTAAATATACTATATCTTTTACTCTATTCTAAGCATGTGGGGATATTAGTAGATTCCCATTGACTAGAAGATACATGGTGCCATCTAATGGCTAAGGTGAAGACTGTTCAGTGTTCTGCATATTGCTCTGTAAAATCTGCTGCTCTAAATGTCTGACGTGCAGATTTTACTAAACATTAAGATTTGCTTATGTTTCACTTTAATTTACAATGTTTTTTTCATAGTCAGTGATACAAGTGTCTTGTCACACATAAAACCATGTATATGTATGTAACTAGCTTACTGGAAAGCATATTTGATATAAATTCTGCTTATAAAACAGTTTTAATAAATGAGTCATGTTTTCTGCTCTGCTGTGTTTTTAAGTTTTTATTCCCCATCCTAACTCCTATAAGTAGTCATAAATAAGTTATTTCTATAGACTCTCATTTCTATGTGTATGTGCAGATATAGTTGTGTGCCCATGCAGCTGGAGGCCAGAGGTAAACTGGATGTCATTTCTCAGGAGCCCTTTGCATTGATTCTTAAAACAGAGTGTTTTACTGGCTCAACAAATAGGTTAGGCTGGGAAGCCAGCAAACTTAAAAAGAAAATGCAAAGCAGTGCCAAAATGAGGCTTGAGATACTTATTTTCTTTTTGAGCATTGACAAATTCTTTTTCTTTTAGTCATGATAAAAAGAATTGATAACTAGGTCAGCAAGATCAGCAGGTGCTTGCCACAAAGCTTGGTGAACTGAGGTTTGGCATGTCAGTTTTCTCTTTAGATTAGTAGTGATGGCTGTAGGTTCTATTCTTACTCTCCATTTGGGAGCCTACTGCTATCTGCAGTAACAGCTATAATGCAAGTGCTAACCCACTCCTGGCTGGTACCCTCTGCCACCTCCATCTGTTGTGGCTTTCCATACCTAGATGCTCTACTCTGAGTTAGCTTTGGCTAGACCCTTGCTTCAGAGCATCTTCCACCTATTATGGGAACCCCTCCTCTACCTCTTTGCTCCTTACCTTGAGTCAGCCTTGTTCTTGTACTTCAGCTTCTGCCCTGAGGTTTGGAGGCATGCATCTCCTTGCCTCAGCTTGGGTTGGCCCTAACATCCTGAGTTTGATCCTCACAACCCACATAGTGGAAAGAGAAAACCAACTCTCTTAAGTTGTCCTGACCTTCACACTCCCACCGTAGCAGCTGTGCCCATTCTCTAAATGAATGAATGAATGAATGTAAAAATATTCTTTACATATAGTTATTCTTTAGTTAAAAACAAAAACAAAAAAAAAACATCCCCTCAGCCAGGTGTGGTGATGCATGGCTTTAATCCTAGCACTTGGGAAGCAGAAGCACGTAGATCCTCGTCTACAAAGAGAGTACCAGGACAGCCAAGGTTGTTACACAGGGAAACCTTGTCTTGAAAAAGCAAACAAACAACAAAACAACCCCCCTAAAACCCAATCCCATGACACAAGACAACAAAAACCCCAAAACTCTTTAGTGAATGTAAAACAAATTATTCTAAAAAAGACGCATAATTCCATCTCTCAAGATGATAGCTATTGATACTTGAGAATACCAGCAGGTAGCCTCTCTATATGTGTAGAGACAGAGAGGAGCTCATGGTCTGCAGATATTTTCTTGTCTGAAGTTTATATACCTAATATCTCCCTGGGAGAGTATTTCTGTTGTTATGAAGCATCTTTTGTTTTATTTTCTCAGGTGATGTTAGGGATGCTTAATGACAGGGGGTGGGTTTGTTTTCTCTATTTTATGTACTTGAAAAAGCTTCTTTAAATTGAATGGTCCTTAGTTACAATTTTCCTAGTATTTTTATTAATTAAAATTTTACTGCGGCCATTTCATATATGTATTTAATCCATTTTGATTACTTCTTTTTTTAATACTTTATTTACATTTCAAATGTTTTCCCCTTTCCAGATCTCCCCTTTGAAACTTCCCTATTCCCTCCTCCCTCCCCTGCCTCTATGAGGGTATTTCCCCCCCCCCCCCATCTTCCCTCCTTGGCATTCTCCTATATTGGGGCATCTAACACCCTCAGGCCCAAGGGCCTCTCCTCCCCCTGATGGCTAACAAGACCCTCCTCTGCTGCATATGTGGCCAGCACCATGGGTCCCTCCATGTGTATACTTTGGTTGGTGGATCAGTCTCCAGGAGTATGGGGGAGGGGGTCAGGCCAGTTACCACTGTTGCTGCCTCCCTGGGGATGCAAACTCCCTCAGCTCCTTCAGTCCCTTCTCCAACTCCTCCATCTGGGACCTCACACCATCCCTATGGTTGCTGTGAAGTGACTCTTGGGTATTTCAAACTTTTGGGCTAATATCCACTTATCAGTAAGGACATACTGTATTCATTCTTTTGTGACTGAGTTACCTTGCTCAGGATGATATTTTCAATTTCTATCCATTTGTCTACGAATTTCATGAAGTCATTGTTTTTAATAGCTGAGTAGTATTCCATTGTGTAAATGTACCACATTTCCTGTATCCATTCCTTTGTTGAGGGACATCTGAGTTGTTTCCAGTTTCTGGCTATAATAAATATGGCTGCTATGAACATAGTGGAACATGTGTTTGTGTTGAATTTTTAAGACCTTATTGTCTTAGGGTTTTCATTGTTGTGAGCAGGCACCACAACCAAGGTTATTCTAATAAAGGACAACATTTAGTTGGGGCTGGCTTACATGTTCTGAAGTTCATGGCAGCATCCAGGCAGGCATGGCACTGGAGGAGCTGAGAGTTTTACATCTTGTTCTAAAGGCAAACAGGAGAAGACTGGCTCACCCAGCAGCTAGGAGGAGAGTCTTAAAGCCCACGCCCACAGTGACACACCCACTCCAACAAGGACACACCTCATAATAGTGCCACTCCCTGGGCCAAGAATATTCAAACCATCACACCTATTGTAGAGGATCAGCTATGGAGACATAATTGTAAATGCGAATGTTGAATGGCTGCAATGGGAAAACTGAGAGGTGCGGCCTTGGAAGGTGCTCTGTGATGTCATTTAAATAATTTATCAATAGACGGTGAAAAGCACTGGGGCAGTTAGCCCTAATTTGTTCATAAGAGAGATGCACTTTCCTGTGTGAAGACTGTTAGGAGGGTAAGTGGTCTTAGTCTAGACTTCACTGGACTCAGTTTTGCTGCCTTGGTGTCCAAGAAAGGAAAATTTCTCCCAGTGAATGTTGGACAGAGTTTGTGTAATAGTTTTGTTTACATAGTTATTAGTACACTGCATATTATTAAATCTGAATCTTACTATCTAGCTATAATTAATGTTTCTGTTCCCGGTAGTATTTTGTTATGAAATTTCCAAGGTTAAATTGAGTCATTTGTTGAACTGAAATTTCAATTTATTTCACTGTACTTGTGTGAAATGTATAGCTCAGTCTTCTGACAGTTTGGCATGTGAAATACATTGAGTGGCTCCTGTTGATCCACTGTCTTGGTATCTGTTTTGGGGAGAGGGCATTTTGTTTTTTCTGACATTTTAGAGTTCTCAAGGAATGAATGCCCCTTTGGCCTTCCCTCTGGGCCTCTCTTGTCCTTAGTTGTTTGTAATGGATTATATAATCAATAATGTTCTTTCTAGTGCTTGCAGTTTTTGAATAAATATAAAATCCATAGTTGTTATCTACACATTATATTCATTTTGTTGACTGTACATCACCTTTCCAGTCTGGCTGCATTTGTATAATATAAACATTTCAAGGGACATATAATTTGCGTAACTGAGATGTTACAAAGGTAATTTAAGCTCATCAGATTAATCTTTTCTACCCCTGACTTATTTCTTGGTGTCCTCATAATAGTTTATTTATTTATTGTCATATATTGTAATATATGAAGAAATGATTAAAATATAGTAAAAGGTTTTAGACATATATTGAAAACAATTTTTTAATGAAAGTTGGATTTTATTCAGTTGACATTTTGGTCAGGAGCTAGAATGGCATCTATGAAATGAATTATTAAAGCATACATGATGATGCAGGATTGAGCTCAGGTTCCATGCTCAGTGGACAAGCCACATCCATACCCTGCCATGCAGACTGTAAGTTTTGCTCTTATCTCTTCTGTTTTAAAAGAACCATAAATCATACTTAGTCTTTGTCTAGTTGAATAATGTATTTTGTAATAATTATAAAATGTGTCTGTAGCATTAAAATTTTGCTTTTATATAAAGTATTATTTAAGGCAGAGAATGATGGTAGTGACAAGTGAGTGAGAACTGGAGACGTTTGTGCAGCAGCCAGTTTCCGTAGTCTTAATTACTTTCATGTCAATTTTAGTTTCCTTTCTCAGAAACTACCTAGAAAATGTCCATTTGTGGCCTAGTATAGTACAGGAATTTAGTGTTCTTCAGTCAAAACGATTTGCCTTTGTTTTGACTGTCATAGACAAGTTTCAACTTTTTTGGATGAAATTATCTCTAGAAATTAACATGACTGTATAATAACATAACCACTATTACTGCAACTTAAAAACTGACAAAAAGTAGCATTTATTTAAAGGTTACTTTTTCTAAGTGTTTATTTTATAAGTATTTGTTTCTAAATATAATGATAATTGTCTAAAGGAGTTTAGCATATGTAATGTAAACTCCAACAAAGCCAGTTCTCTGGGGTTTTCTCTTGTAGAATCATTGTACTTTGTAATATTTATTTTGCAGATAGCTTAGTGTTTTATAGTCTGTGTTGAAGTACCATGAGGATCACACTTCCTCTTTGATAGAATATCTTTAATGTAAAATTTGTTTATTGTTGTAGAATATACTTTATCTCAACCAGGGCTTCTACCCTACCTTTGATTATTCAATTCCCAGATACCACACACACACATACACACACACACACACACACACACACACACGACCTTTAATTTATAAATAAGCCTTTATCAGCACTAAAGCAGGGTAGATATCTATCCTCGATGCTATTAGAATCTACTTTCCTATCGATAATCCCGAGATATTACTTACTATGTACCATCTATGCTGCTCTTAACTCCAATTGGTCAGCTTTCATAGCCATGTTTTTAAGATTCTTATCCTATGGCGCCTTCTCCTTTCTCCACCTTCCTCTCTTTCCTCATGGTCTCTCCTCACCCTGTACCAGGTAACTCAAAACCCACCTACCTCTAATCTCTCCAGTGGTCAGCTGTAGCCAATTTTATTTAACCAATAGTTTTAAATCAAGGAACAAGGTCTACACAACCGAAGCTTGTAAATGAGAGACTTCACTCATAGGCCTAGACCGTTGGGTACAGAATTTGGCATTGCAATACATAGCAACAGACCAAACCTCATGCTTGGTGTCTTAGTCAGGGTTTCTATTCCTGCACAAACATCATGACCAAGATACAAGTTGGGGAGGAAAGGGTTTATTGCACTTACTCTTCCATGCTGCTGTTCATCACTAAAGGAAGTCAGGACTGGGACTCAAGCAGGTCAGGAAGCAGGAGCTGATGCAGAGGCCTTGGAGGGATGTTCCTTACTGGCTTGCTTGCTTCTCCTGGCTTGCTCAGCCTGCTTTCTTATAGAACCCAAGACTACCAGCCCACAGATGGTACCACTCACTAGGGGCCCAACCCCCTTGATCACTAATTGAGAAAATGCCTTACCGCTGGATCTCATGGAGGCATTTTCTCACCTGAAACTCCTTTCTCTGTGATAACTTCAGCTTGTGTCAAGTTGACACATAAAACTATCTAGTACACCTGGTAAATGTCAAGCAAAGAGACTTCTGGTTAAACAGTGGTTCTTATCCTTCCTAACACTGTGACCCTTAAATACAGCTCCTCATGGTGTGGTGACTCCAACCAGAAAATTATTATTGTTGCTCCTTCATAACTGTAATTTTGTTACTGTTGTGAATCATTATGTAAATATTTCTGTTTTCCAGTGATCTTAGATGACCCTGGTAAAAGAATCATTTGTCCCCCAAAGGGTTTATAACCCACAGGTTGAGAACTGCTGGGTTAAGAGTTTGGAATCAGGATTCTCAGTGCCTGACTAAACTCAAATATAGGCCTGTTAATATTAAGATCTCAATTTTTTTGACTGTTTTGGAGTCTCAGAAGTGACACCTGTCAGATGTGCTTATTGAGGATTAAGGAGACAGTGCTAGTGAGACAGTCTCTAAGCAGTGTTGAACAATTGCTCACACTGTTCATAGTGTATTTTGGGCTTATTGTTTGGCACTTTAAAATATTGAAACTTTGAATTATGAGAAAATGGTGTACTTATGAATTTTTATTTATTGACTAAAATCAGTAAATGTATTTCTTCAAATATACTGGCATGTATGAATTGTTGACTGTGTGCTTTTAATAGAGATTTTGAAGTTTTTCTTATGAGATTCTAGGCATTTAAAAATTAGTCTCTCTGTGTGTCTCTGTGTCTCTGTCTCTCTCTCTCTCTCTCGTGTGTGTGTGTGTGTGTGTGTGTGTGTGTGTGTTTGTGTATACATGTGGATGGCCAGATGTCAGCCTCTGGTTGTCACTCATTCTTCAGAACCCATCCATCTTTTTCTTTGAAGTAGAATCTGTCACTAAACCTGCACTTTCCTGATTTGGCTAGGTAGAACAACCACATATTCTAGGGACCCTCCTATTTCTACCATGCCAGGACTGGGATTACAAGTATGCACTACATGTCCAACCTTTTATGTGGGGGTTGGGAATTGAGCTCAGCTCTTCATGCTTGCATAGCAGGCCTACTGACTGAACTGTCTCTCCAGTTCTGCAGCAGGAATTTAAAATATTTTTGATTATTTAATCTTATTTTATGCTAATGGAGTTGACCTGTGCATGTCTGTGAACCACATGCATGTAGTGCTCATGAAGACCAGAAGAAGGTATTGGATCCTGTGGAACTGGAGTTACAGAATATTGTGAGCCACCACGTGGGTGCTGCAAATTGAATCCAGGTCTTCTGGAAGAATAGCCACTGCTCTTAACTGCTGAGCCCTCTCCAGCCCCCAAAAGACATTTTAATAGATTTACTTGCCTTTGATGGATGATCTAGAGACCTTGAAAAGGATAGGTCTATGCATTTATTAATTAACTATATCCTTAGAAATATTCAGAATGTCTATAAGTGGATTTATAATATAAGATTTTAGGGGGAAATTCCAATCTTATATAGAATGAAAGAATATCAATAGTGAAGTCTAAGTATAATTTTTTAGTGAATTGTGTACAAGGTTCACATCTGCAGTCTGATTTCAGTGCATCTTCTATTGTGGTTTTATGCATAGATGAGATTTAGCAAGTGTTTATATACTCAGAACTATTGATTATTTGGAATAGTAAACATTTTGATCTTGACGTAAAGATGAAAATAGAGATCTGAAGATTTATAATATTTGCTATTAGGAAATGTCACTTACTTTTCTATAACCATATTACTTCTTTAAGTCATAGCTATGTGTATTATGTGTTGGAAAACGGGCATTTTATCAAGTGATGGGTAAATTAAGGTTGTATGAGCAGAGTGTGTGTAGCAGGCCTACCTTTCCGTTCCTAGTGGAGAACAGTGGTGTTCTTGTTGGGTTGTTTTTTTAATTTGCCCAAAGATACAGCATGTATCTATCAGTAGATCTGCAGTGAACAGAGTAATCATTGAGAAGGCCTCACATCTAAGTTTTTGCCTTAATTTTACTTAGTGAATGAAGGTTTTAAAGTGGAATAAGAGGAACAAATGGGAAAGCCCAGGTCTTTTATAACTAACCTAACTTTCACAAGAAAAGCAACATGCTCGTTCTCCATTATGTTGACATTTCTAACATATCACAGCAGAACTACAGCCAGTATGTTCCCTAAACTTCCTTTCTCCACGGGCCTCTTTCCCCGTGCGGTAAAACAAATGCCTTTTTTCTCATACTTTTCATGTTGGTTTGGGGCACTTCTGTCTACCTGACCATTCAGTTGGAATTAGAATTATTCTCAGCTTTCCTCGTCTTCTACATCCTGTTGATTGAGTCACTGCTTACATTCTTTGAACAAAAATTAGAATTCATCTCTTCTCTCTGCCACTGCTGCTACTGCTTCAGTAAGAGTTCATCATAAAAAATCTTGCAGCTGTTCAGTGCCTGTCTTATTCTGTTTTTCTTCATTTTAACCAGTGTAAATTTTCCAGACTTGCTTGTTATTCTCTAAGTTCAAAATGTTTAGGGCAATATCAAAGACTGACAGTCTGAAACTTGCTTTTTTTTTTTTTCACTCTTGATTCTCATAATATATTCTTGATCTTTCTAGAGCACATGTTCTCTCATTCATTCATCTATTCATACCCATGCTTGTCCTCAGCCACCTGATGCTGTTAGGTACATGAGGACAGAGGTAACTACAACAGCTGTTACTGTTACTCTTTAGTGGTTTGGGGGGTTACATCTTTGGCCATGCTAGTTCATCTGCCTCTTTCTCTTCATAGAGTCTTTATTAGTCTTTTGACCTACACTCAAGTGCATCTTCTTTCTAAATTCTTTGAACCTCAGAGGGTGGTTCTTCTGTCCACCCCAGGGGTTTACATGCCTGTCTCTAATAGAACTCACTGCCTTTTATTACGCTTACTGGTTTTAGGTTGAATTTCTCATGAAGTTAGACGTACAAATTTACAAATTTACAAAATGGAAGGAGGAAGATAAAGGTGATATAGGAGTGAGTTGAGGGCAGGAGACAGGAAAGCTGAAGAGGGGCTGAGAAGGCGGGAGAGAGGGAGGGCC
>JADRCH010000057.1:1458706-1483252 GCA_019843965.1 Rhynchomys soricoides
GAGACAGGGAAGCTGAAGAGGGGCTGAGAAGGCAGGAGAGAGGGAGGGCAGGAGACAGGAAAAAGCTGAAGAGGAGCTGAGAAGGCAGGAGAGGCAGTGTGAGCACTGGTAAAGCACAGCTTCTGTCGGCTCTGGATTCTGGCTGGGCATGTGGTTCACGTCCTGCAGATCAGTTTGTGATGGGAATGGTCATTGGATCTTTGTGAAGACTGAGTCACAAGATACATATTCCATGCACTTGTTGCCAGCTCCTCTGTTCTTACTGCCCCTCCTTTACAGTGTTACTTGTGCTTCATCTGCTCCAAAACTGTGGACCCAGGTTTGAGTAGACTGAAATGTCATACTCTGTTCTACTTATGGTATGCCTGACTTTCATGAATAATGAAAAGCTAACAGATAAAAGCACTAATCACTCACCAGGTAGTGACCTGGTTTTTAACAAATGAGTTCTGCTTAAAGAATCTTGGGGGAGATGACATGGTCGGTGCTGCTTGAACAGTGGAGGGGGAAGTAGGCCATACTTCACAGGACACATTTGATGTTTAAGATCCATCTACTCATGCAAAAACATGGTCTTTGTTTAACTGCAGGTGACTGGTACAGTGCCAGGTAATGGAGATGTAGAAGGACAGGGAGCTTGCTGGAGCTGGGAGTCCAGCTCTCCCCGGGTGGTGTCGTGTATCTCTTGAGACTAAATTCTTTTTAGTCTGACAGCTCATCATACTAAAATCTCATGCTGCTTTTAGAACATAACATGTCCTATTTCTAGGATTTACACATATCTTTGCTTCATCTTGGAATAATATTAACTTGTCTAAGTCCTGTTAGTTTATGAAATGTAGTCACAGAAGCTGTAGCTTTCAGAAAAGCACATTTGACCCTTCAGTGTGCGAACTTATGGTTCTCATGATCCTGTACTTTTCCAGTCCTAGTGTGTATTATGCTCCATTCTAACTCTCTCCATCGTATGTGTGCAAAAACCAGGAGCTGTGTATAGAACACTTGCTTGGTGTATGGCTGATAGATAGTTCAGTGATTTTATTGTCTGAGTGAATGATATGAGAGATGGGTTGGGCATGTCAGACAAGAGGAAGAGGAGGAGCAAAACCCAAGCCTGAGTGTTCAAGAGCAGACAGAACCTTTGACTGGTGTGTAGGAAGGAGGGTCTGGAACTTAAATGCTAGATTAGGGACTCCACTGGTTAATAAGAAGGCCCAGAAAAGCTTTGAGAGACAATAATAGTATATGCTCTCGTGAATTTAGCAGTTTTTATGCATGAAAAATATTTTTCAAAGAAATTTTCTAATTCTGTGCCAAAATTTTTTTAATATTCTTCATGGATTTAAAATAAGTTAACTGCTTATGTTTTAGACTTTCTTCTTTTAAAATTCTTTCAGTATACTTATTTAGAAACATTTTGAAAAATTTTGAATGAATGCTGTTGAAAATGTATATTTATACTTTGGGGGGTTTCTCACAAACTATTTTAAATTATGACAGTTTAAAAGTACTTGACATTAGATAGCAAACTTTCTAGTGTATATTGGGAAATTCCTTCTTGTTCTCAGCTTAGAGAAAACAGATGCTGACAGCTGTGACTTTCTTTTCTCTAGTCTCTCCAGAGGCAGTTGGATTTTTGTCAGCGGTTGGGGTGTTTATAGTCTTGATGCTGCTCCTTTTTCTGTATATTAATAAGAAGTTCTGTTTTGAAAATGTTGGAGGGTTTCCAGATCTTGGTTCAGGATACAATACACGGACGAATTCACAAGATAAAATGTGTAAGTATCACATCACTTTTCTTTATCTGACCTGTTTCTTATTTTAATAAGTACTGTGAGAAGGCCAACTTTGGTACCTGATAAACTTGACATTTGGATCTCTGCTTTGTAAGACTGAAGTGTCTGTTAAGTAATTATGTTCAGGTCTCCTGCTGCCTATAGACTATTAAGCTAGTACATAAAGATAGTTGTCTATTATTGCAAAAAATAATGTTTTTTACTTTTCATTTATAAAGCATGTTTTTTTGAACTTATGCTAGGGGTAGATAATGCGTTAAGAAAAAAAGGCTGGCCCATTGTTCACATGGTTCTAGGAGAGCTTTCCCAGTGTCCTCATCCAGCTTTGATGGCACTCTGTCTTTGTTGTACACATCTTTTCATCATCAGCGAAGGATTGTTGCTGGGAGGAGGAGGTTTTCCACTCTGTGCTGTGCCCCAGGACCACACAGTGATTGTACTCTAGAGTTAGTAGATCCTAGGGAGCTCAAGGACTGTTATGCTGCCTTTTCCCAGTTTTAGAGAAGCTTTTAAAAATATTATTACAAGAGCTTTTTATTTGCTGTTTCAAATGTTCTCTGATATAAATGATAGTGGAGGAAGCCGAGGATGGTAAAACCAAGGTGCTGATTTAGGAGTTTTGAAGAATGAGAGCCGGGGAGCCGTACTTCTCTAGGTACAGATGCTGGAGAATGCTTTTCTCTTCTGATAACCTAAAAGACGGCATCCCTCTCATTTATAAAGATCTGGTAATTACCAAATTATGTTTTGATTTCTGTGTTAGAAACTATGCTGCCTTATATGGTTCTGACCTGGTTGTCTGTTTCTCATGTTCACAACAGCCCTATGTGTTATTCATTTGTGTGAATGAACTGCTTAAAAAGCAGTCTCTGCCTCTGTCTCTCTTTCTCTGTCTGTCCCTCCCTTCCTCGGCTCCCTCCCTCCCTTCTTCCTCATTCCTTCCTCCTTCAATTTCTTCCTCCTTCTAGTCTCTTCCTCCCTCCCTTCCCATCCCCTATCAGCTTTCTGTAATTCTCTGTTCAACTTCCCTAGATTTTCTTTTATGTCTTTACATTTCAAAGAGCTTTTGTTGAAGTAGGTTATATCTGTTAATATATGTTTTTATCTTAATCATATAGTTACATATTGACTGTATATTATATAATAAAATACAATAATTGCATACTAATTATATAATTATAATATGATTACTGTACTAGCTAGTAAACCGGGAAAATTAACTTTTACTAGCTTACTTTTCTTTTTGTTTTTCACACCAAAAGAAAAATTTGTAGAGAAGAGTGACATTATCATATACATTTCATATAGGTCCATTAGGACGGACACAATAGGAGTCAGCTTGATTCTGGTGTCTGCTTTCCTGTTAGGTCTGTTTCGCCTGTGGGAAACCTCAGTTTACATTTGTAAGCAAGGGAGAGTGGGACATTAAACAGCCCCTTGCTATCACTGTGCTAGTAGTGTGGCCTTTAGATCTCATAAACATCCTATTTTCCTCTTACTTGTTAAAGTAAAAATTGGATTCTCTGTATAAAGCTACCATACAGTAAATAATGTTATATGTGTCCATGACAGTGTCTCAGAAACGCCATTCAGCAGGTACTGTCACCTGTTCTTCTCCATTCCCCTTTGCCAAACTGTTTAGATATTTTCCTCTAAGTACAGTTCTCAATTTGAAATATTGGTAGTCCGTAAGAGGGTTATTCCCTTATGCTGACTCTTAGCAAGTAAGCTAAAGTACATGATAAAAATCCTTTCTGTACTTCTTCTTCCAGGTATAGACTAAATACCCAATAGTATTTGAGGGAAAAATAATGTCTTGCTGCTGTTTTGATAGCTATGGAGTGGGAAAAGATGTCATTGCACTTAAACCAAGTGATTTGAGTTTTATTTTTTCCGGAGGAGTCTTTACTTCAACGTATGTCTTCCAATGCATATTGCATTTACAGAAAGATTAAAAGACAGTGTGAATTACTTCTATCATGCTAATGATAGCACCATTTAAGTAAATGTTAAATTCACATATCAAAGTAGTTGATATTTGAGAAGAGGAAATTCCATTATTGCACCTTTTAGGCACAAGGAACTGGAAAATGGCATTTTTCAAAAGTATTCAGCAGAATCTGCCTTCGGTGTCCTCCCTGGTGGACACAATCAGTAGTGCTGTAGAAGATTTGAGCACTGCAGTCGGGGAAGTCAGCTTTGCCATAACCGACTCGGTTGCTGGGCAGGTAGCAAGTGTGATGCATGGCTTTTGCCCAGAGGAGGGAAGCTGCACAGCAGAAGAGGCTGCAGGGTCTTCTAAAGCCCCAAACGCAGTATTGCAGGATACCTCCAAAAATCCAGCTTGTCAGAAGACACAGTCTGATTTAGATCCCAAGGCAAAGCAAATAACCTATTGCAACACTTCAACTCCACAGAAACAAGAACAGGAAATATATAAACAGGGGTTGTATATTCATGATGGGCAGTGGGCACCCTCAGAATACCAAGAAACTGGCGAGGCCAGCGCTGCTGCTTTGAAAGGCCTCATGAGTGGTGGGATATCAGCTGTCAAGCAGAAAATGAGGCCTGCACCCACTTGCCATGAACTAGAACAGACTGACAAGTGTGAAATATCTGGAATAGGAAGCTCTGGGAATGATAAAAAGCGTTTAAATGAGGTAAGTTATCAAGAAGTGAAAGGGAATCTGAGCACCAATGGACGGAACATTCTCTCTGTGCAGAAGTGCGTGGTCACAGACAACTCTAAAGCCAGATTGCAGCGTGTACCTGTGGGAAGAGAGCAAGAGAAATCAGGTAGCATCACTAAAAATAAACATCTTAGTGATTTAGAGCATTCTGATCCCTTAGAAAAGGCTAAACAACATAATAGACATGATGGATTCAAAGGGAATGAATGTTCCGGAAATGAATGTTCTCCAGAAGATACCACAAGAAACAACAGATACAGGACACAGAAATCCATTGTGAAGAAAGATACATGTTCAGCTCCATCAACAAATTGTAAAAACATGTTTCCTAGGAAAATCAAGGAAAAAATAAATCCAACAAAATACTACAAAGTGAAAGGAGACATGAAAGCAAAGAAAAACGAAGCTAATTCTGCTAAGAGAGGACCAGCAAAGAGTAAAGTTGGCAAATACTCTAAGATATTACCAGAAAAAGGTGAGGTCTCCTAATGTTGGTCTGAGTGATTGAATTTTCTCTTGATTTTTTTTTTAAACTAGAAAAGCATCTAAATTTCTCAACTTTTCTTTCTATGTCTATATACCTAATTTAATTTTTTCCTGGACCTTCTTACTAGGAGATATTTTTAGAGACATTTAGATTTTTTCAGACATTTTTAGATGATTTGAATTATTTTATACCACCAGGATTGCCTGTGATTCCTACCATATCTGAGCAATTTCCAGCAGTCCTGATGTTTCTTTTTCTTTTTTGTGTTCTTGCATTTGAGTAGAGTTTCATTGTGCAGTTCCAGTTAGCCTGAAACTCATCATATAGCCCAGGATGGCTTTGAGCCTCCACTTACTGAGATTACACCCTTCTGTTCCTAATTTTAATTACAGTTTATTTTAATGTCAGAAATTCCATGCATACTGTAATTTGAACAAATTTGCTGTGATCTTCACATATTTCAATTTTTGTCTTACTTTTATAACTAAGTCCTAAGTTGGTTATATAACATTGTTCTTCAAATCTACCCCAATGAGAATCTATGTAAAGTATTATATTTTTTCTTGAAACCAATAGTTAGTATATTGTTAATCAATGTGCTTCTGGCTATGTCTTTATTCATTTAGCTATACCTTAAAATGTTCATGAGAATGCTATAGTTCATAATGACTGTACACGAGTAATACATTATTATTTATGAGTTCTTTCCATAGATTTAAGATTAAGAGTATTTATAGTGATTAGCTACAATATTTGTGACAGTTTTCAAAACATCATTGCAGTGTGTACTGCTGATAATTGTTTCCAGTATTTCCTCTTCACTTCCTTATTACTGATCTGATCAGAAACCCCCAAATACTGGCATTTGCTTATAAAATATACACCTGTAGTTTTTTATATAAACCTAGATTATCATGAGATATCAAAACCTGAGTAGCCATGAAAATCATGGAAGACTTCAGTTCTGCTATATGATTCATCTGTAAGAGGGAGAGGTCTTCTGTCTATTGAACAGTGAGTCTTTAATGGCACAGGAGAAGCTGATCCCAGACTGATGGGCTAATTAAAATACAGTTTGTGAAGCTGTGCTCATTGTAGAGTTCATTCTCACAGCAGCTGTGAGTCATTGGGCTTCAGTGGCCTTGTTTAGTTCTGACAGTCTTCTTACTTAAGAAGAATTAAAGTAATAGATTATTTAGAAAATGGCAATAGAATGGCCACCAGGAATAAACGCAGTTACAGTATTAGCACTGAAAGAGTTTCTGTTTGTTTTGCTTCATTTTTATTGAGGAGCACTCTGGTATCTCAAGAAACCCAAAGCTCTCAAGTATCCCAACGAAGAGTCAAATACTGACCCTAATTAGTCCCGTGAAGAAATTGCAAGTGTTTGACCCATAGGTTAACATTTCATGTAGTTGTATTGTCGGATTCCTAGTATCAGTGTAGAAGGTTTTCACATGAGAGATTCAGGATTAAGAAAGAAAGAAGAGTTTCTCTAATTTTGTGTGTAAGGCATTCTGGAATAGAGGAAGTTTGGCCACGGAGAGGTTACATGGAGGGTGACCCTCCATGAGGAGCTCACAGTGTGCCTGCTGCCTTTAGGCCTCACTCTGGTACTTCACAAGACCTTCATACCCTGAGCTGGGTATCAGAAGGGTATGGTCTGGTTATCATAACATTGTCTAGTCAGATTCTTGATGATGGTGAAATTGGAGTATCTGCATTCCTCTAGATTAACCACCGGCTACATACGGCTCTCTACACTGTGAGCGTGGCTGGCAGATTGGAGAGGTTTGGTGGTATCTGTTCAGACATGAGTAATGAACTCTTAACTGCTCTACTGCTTCTTAGAGAATATAAACTTTATACCACTTAAAATTTACGTTATAATTAAGAAAAAATTCCTCAGTAATTTAACTTTTCAATAGTAGTGTTAGAAATTTGATGTGTATTCTCTCTATCTATCTATCTATCTATCTATACACTATATGTGTATAGTCCGCATGTTGACATATGTATAATATCTATCAGATTAAAATATACTTGCAGCTTTTCTCCTTGTGAATTGTGAGCTCACCCACTCATCTTAAAGGCTACACAGTCCTGGTGTGTGTGTGTTAAATGGGTGTACCATCACTTGCCTATCATGTGCCATCAAGGCACATGATAGGCATGTTGGTTATATATCTTGTTTTCTTTTGCTAGCAATGTACTTAAAAATGCATATCTATATTCAGTTAATTTGAAATGGACTTGGCAAGTTCCTAGAAATGGAACTTCAAAGACCACATAGCTTGATGTTGGACTTGTTTTTGATGTTTTGATGTTGAGTTTGCTCTGTAGAAAACTTGTACAAGTTACAATCCCAGAGTGCCTGTGTCTTTCCTTTTCTCTGTCTCCCTGTTAGTACAAAGCATTGCTAGTTCTAAAAATATGGGCCAAATTAAAACCAGAAATTTGTCTTATAACATTAATTGTTTTATTCCAGACCATAAGTAATGACAGCATTTATAGTTTCATTTGTGTATAACAAGTACTTTACAAACTTGTACAATGTGGCAACTATGATTGCATTTGTACCTACAAAGGTTACAAACCCCTGTGACTAAGATTATTTATATAAATAGAATATACAATGTGATAGTTTCTATTAGCACATAAAAATCTAACAATTGATCTACTTACATGAAAAATACATTTTCTAAAGCTGAAATTTTGGGATATTATATACATACATATACACTAATGTTATAATATACTTTAAATTCAGTTTAAGGGATGGTCAAGAATTTCAGCAATTCTAAGGATTGTTTCTAATTAGTTTCACCCTGTGTGTATGTGTACACACATACATTTTCATTTGTGCTTGTGTTTGAGTGTATATGCATATATTTAATAAATAACACATTTTAATAAACTTGTCACATGTAAGAATATTAAAGTTATAATTTCCTCTTACTGTTATCCACATAGATAATTCCTACATGGATAGAGATGAGCCTGGTTCATCCTCTGAAAGTGAAGATGAGGCGCTGGGTAAATATCACGAGGCCTTATCCAGAACTCACAATTCCAGGTGGCCATTGGTAGATTCTAGACAAAAGAGCTCTGCCTGGGAAACCAGGCAGAAGTACAGCCCCCTGTCTGCAGAGTACGACGGGTACAGCACTGAAGCATCCGTGGAGGACGGTAAGAACGCTGATTAAGAACGATGGGTTTTTAATGAAACACTATTATGTTAGATGATTTATGCCTAAACTTCTAGGTATCTGTGGTTGCACACTGAGAGGGGCAGTGCAGAGTTCTGTTTCTGAGAGCAATCCAAATAAAGATTGTGAGCTTGTGATGAAAATCAGCTCCAAAACACCCCAAATGAGAAGACTAAAAGATGGACTCAGTGTGGTCCTGGACTTCTCACTCACAGTGTGCAGTGCTGACGTTGAATGCGGGGAGGGTGTGAATGTGCTGTTCTCAGGTGCATGCCTTTGCTAACACACATCCCCCTTACAGCAACCAGCAGGCTCTGAGCGTAAAGTCTCCACCACCAGCCATGTGTCATCGTACAGGGACAGGGACTTAGTGCTCTCTTCCGGTCAACGTACTTCCTGAGGACGGGGCACTATTACACTGTGCTTTAAAGGCAATTTGAGGGATTTTCAAGGGTTTCTGTAACTTCAAATACTTTGTTACTAAGGGATTTTACTTTATTTGCTGACATGGATGCAGAAGATAGAAGTCCACTCTTATGCTTTTACATCTTTCCATAACATAAAGACAAAAGGTTTTGCCATTAATTAAAGCTTATTTATTTTCACATTTAAACACATTATTTGTCTGATAGGATGGCTTCTCATAGTGTCATACTGTCTTTATAATGAGAAGAGAACAATCTTACAGGCATCAGTTTCATTACAGATAAACACCCAGTTAGCTTTTATTCTGTAGTTGAGATTTGTCCTTTAGGGCCTCTTCTATTATGATTTAAGTATTACCCCAATTTATAAGAAGTCAAAGTAACAAAATGATCTATATTTGTGTTTGGCTTCATGCTAATTAAAGATCTGTCTATCTATTTTTATTTGTTAGTATACAGGTGTGACAATGAATGAACCAAATATTACATTTTTACCAGATAGAAGGTTCATTATAGATATTAGACATGGACTCCACTTTGCAGTAGTATACACAAGATGTATGCCTACAGAGGTCACTAAATAATGTAAACCAATAAAGCCGCCCTGTAATTTATGTGCATCTTTGACACATGAACAATAGAGTAGCAGACAATTGGTTGAATCTGATCCTGGCTGGTGTTCTTGCCATATCTTGTCATCTATTAGCCATGAAAACCTAAGAAATATAATGTTTCATTGTGCCTAAAGCGTGGATATTACTAACCTGGTCTAGTTGTTGTGCCTGTCAGTTGATAGACAGGTACATGGCCAGTCAGCATTGCCAAAGAGGAGAAGTAATGAAAATAATGATGGTAACGTATGGCACAAGCCTTGAGAGAGCCTGAGCTGCAGTCTGTGACCTGGGAAGCTGCATTCTTTAGATGGAATTTAGGATCCATTCATTTATTTTCTTTACTTGTCTTATACTTGATTGCTCTTTGTGATCCTTTTATTTCAGACTGAACAGTAGCCTCCTCCTAGTGAGGAGCAAGGCATAACTTTGGTGGCTCTTGTACTTGCCTTCATCTTAACAACTACCATAAATTTGGAGGTAGGCAATGATAGGACAGACTTTATAGTTACCTATAAGATGTAAAATACATAATGGAGGAAATATTTCAGGGGCAAACAGAAGGCTTTGTCTCAAACACTGAGAAGTGTGTAGTGTGTAAGGGAATCAGAGACACCAGTGCGGAGGGAATCTGTCCAGTTCGGTAGCCATAGAGAGCTCACTGAAGGCTTTTCCTTGAGCAGACACGAGTAGAAGGTTAATAACAGGAAGACTATAGGAAAAAGCAATGAAGGGAGACTTGAGATCTGTCTACAGAAATTGGGCAAGCCTGAAAAACGATAGTGGCAATAGGAAATGGGATTTGCTGGATTTAGGACCACAGTGTACTTTGAACATCAGGAAAAGAGAAGAAAGCACCAGAAAATACCATGTTATTTTTTCATGTGTGAGGAAGAATGTGAAGTCATTGCTGTGAATGCAGAATCCAGGGAGGGATCTACTTTTTGTTGGAAGCAGGGAGTAGGAATTGTGATTTCCGGTGTTTATACCTGGACAAGGCAGGACGTTGAGCAACTGAGTGTGGTAATTGAGCTTGCAGGGATGAGCAGGCTTCCAGGATACATATGCTTAGAAATCGCACAAGTGAATTAAACGGATGAAGGAGTACCGAGTGTGTACAGAGAAAATGTCACACAATGTGACAGAGAAGAGACCAAGAAGATCCAGAGATGTATCATCCAAGGCAGGGGAATTTTAAGGAGAGGGGGACACTCAGCATGATGAGAATTCAAGCAAACCCCCTTTTCTAACAGAAGTTGCACGTTTAGTTGAAGCACTAACAGGTTAGAGTAATCACGCACCTCTGCCTGCCTGTTGTTACTCACTGGATTGAAAGAGAAGCGGGTGGAAGGTTTGTAGTGTAGTGAGCCCTCTCTCTCCAGCCCTCGACTGCCTGCTGTTCTCTGTTGTATGTACTGGGGAGGAGGGATTTGTTCTAACATATACTGCAGTGCTCAAGGCACCACTCAGGGCATGGTTGGTCACATGGAACAGCTCTACGGACATACCCTAGGAGTATTGCAGTTCATTTTCCATAAGCACAAGGAAGTCATGAACAGTGGGCTGCTGTGCCTGCAGCCCTGACCCTTTATTCTACATGCTGCCATTCCACAAATTTATAAAGTCTGGGTTTGACTATTGTGGCTTGAGGTAATAACCAAGGAGAATTGTAAGGAGAAAGGAGAAACATTTTAAAATGTACATTTTTTGTGTGTGTGACATGGCATTACCTCATTAGTACTCCCAAGGAACATATAACAGCCATGTTAACTCAGTAGAGAAGTTTGTGGGCAGCCAATACTAGAAGCAGACCTCCTATAGTCTGTAGAGCAGCAGAGGATCCAAGTAGGGATAGAGACAACAGCCCAGGAGAACTACAACTTTCTGAGTTGCTCTCTGTGCCTGACTCAGTTTCTGTACACATTGTTGTTCTGTGTGAATGTGTGTGGAGGGTGCACTCATGTTAATGTTTGGGTTTATGTGTGTGAGCACACATATTTGAAGCCAGAGGAGGACATCAAGGTTCCCCTCTTGCTCTCCATCATATTTCTTGGAGACCCAAGCAGAAGATTGCCATTCAGGCTAGGTGGGCTGGGGAGTGAGCTCTCAGGACACGTCAGCCTCTGCTTCCCAATGCTGGGTTTACAGGCCCACAGAACCTGACGTGTGCCTTGATCTGAACTCATGTCCTTGGGTTTGCACAGGAAGCACTCTTCCTCACTGAGCCATTTTCCAACATATCCTTGTATTTAACATTTACACAAGGTTCAGGTTTTTTCAGCTTTGTACATATAACTGATTTTTAACCTAAGGTCATGCTATGCAGTAAGTTACTGAATATTGACCCAGTTAGATCCACTGCCAAATCAGTCTACTGCTCTAGTGTTATGGCCCCTGTCAAGTGGGACACAACCTGTGAGACTGATACTCTAGAAAAAATAAATGATAATCCAGTAGCACATTTATTGGTTATGTTTTCTCCTCTAGATTGCTATATTAATCTTTTCTTTTGAACAAAAGAGGAGTGATACCTTTAAAAAAAATTTCTAGCTGGGTTGTGGAGGCACACAACTTTGATCCCAGCACTTGGGGGGTGGGGTCAAGGTAGTCTGATTTCTGTGAGTTCAAGGCCAGCTTTGTCTACAGAGTATCCAGGACAGCTATGGCTACACAGAGAAACCTTGTCTCAAAACACTGCCCCCTCCAAATAGAAGATTTTCTAGAAAAAAATAAACATTAAAATCATATAAAATTCCTTTTGTTTCCAGATTTACTTTTTCTATGTTCTTAAAGCTAAACTCATTTTATAATCTATCTGCCTTATTTTTAGAAGGATCAGATTTAAATTCAGTTTTTGGATGTCTGATTATTTAGTGATATGAAGCAATACCTGGAGTTCTACTCAAGCTAATTAATACTTCCCATTTTTATATTGAATAGCAGAATTTTATCTTTTTAAGAAAATTTATTTATGATTTTCCATTCTTAGTTGACCATTGAGATTAGTAAGCTATACACATACATTATAAAAAGATTAATTATTAAGCTTACATATTTTCTTGGGGAACAGATTAATTTAAAATGCTGTTAAAGACAATTCCCAGCCTGAGTGTGTGTTAGGTACATAAACACAGATACAGATCTGTAATTCTTTTTCCTTTATTGATACATCAAGAGCTTCATGCAGTTAAGTTTAATGTCTTAAAATTAGGACCACTAAAGCATAGTGTTTTGTTCCTCTTCAAAGTTTATTTTGGAGGTTGGTCAGTTGGTTCAGTGGTTAAAAGTGCCTGCTGCCCTTAGTTTAATGCCAGGACCCTCACAGTAGAGAGAACCAATTCTTCCCATTTGTTCTCTGACTATCACAGGCATACTGTGGCACATGCACCCTGCCACCACACACAATAAATAAATAAAAGCATAAGGCTCATGTTTGAAATAATTTAAAGCTTAAAAGAAATAAAACTCATATTTTCTATGTGCATTTGAATAGTTTTATATTGTTTTATTAATTTCTATAATTTTTGTGAAGGTAAGTAAAATAAATATATATCTATGTTTTCCAGAAGTGTTTAAAGTAAAATATGTTTAGAGGGTTGAGAATGTAGCTCAATGCCCTGTTAATACACAGAAATGTCCTCACCAAAGTAAATGATTAAAAATAAGTAAAGTTAAATAATTAAAAAGAAATAAATTTAGAATATACTTAAAGGGACATTCATTACAATGTTTATTTCGATTTTTTGTAAACATTTGACTTCAAGTTTTTGTTTAGGAATATTTATTTTTCAGAAAAATACTTAATGTTTTTTGGTTTTGTTTTTGCCTTTTTTTTTTTTTTTTAAAGAACATGACTAATTCAGCTGGACACAAAGGCGCAGAGGCAGGCAGAGCTCCGTTTGAGGCCAGCCTGGTGTACAGAACAAGTTCCAAGACAGTCAGAGCTACACAGAAACCCTGTCTTGGAGAACAGAAAAAATAAAAATGACCAATTTAAAGTCTTCAAAAAAATTTTTTTTTTTTTTTACTGCGTTGTTACTGTTTTGGAGATCTTTTTATGTAATTAGATTGTTTCCAACAGTGTAGAATTCTTTGTTAAGCTTTTTTTTAACTTTTCATGTAGTAAAATTTATATAATCTAAAACTTACCATTTTAACCCTTTTAACAAATATTTATTTTTGTTTCATATGTATGAGTGTCTGCCCACTTGTGTGCATCACATGTGTGCAGTGTTCTTGGAAGCTAGAAGGAGGTGTCAGATTCGTGGAACTTGAGTTTCTGATGACTGAGTTCTCACATGGATGCTGGGAATCGAACTCAGGTCCTCTTGCAGAGAAGCATGTGCTCTTAACCACCACGCTCTCTCCAGCCTTTTGGTTTTCACGTGTGCAGTTCAGAATGTTAAAGACTGTTCACACTGTCACACAGCATCATCTCTGCCTCTCCAGGACCATTTCACCATCAGAAAGTGAAACTGCACCATTTTCCTCCCCTTCTCAGCCCTGACAGCTAGCCCTCATTACACTCTCTGTGTGTTTGAATCCACGGGCTATAGTGCTTCTGGTGTCCTTCACACAGGAAGGTGTCTTCCTGGTTCATCCATGTTGTAACATATATCAAAACCTCATTTCTCACCCCTCCACTTTGGGTACTGTAATAAGAAATACATAGCATGAACTTTATTTTTCTAAGCGTTTTTGGGGTTCAGTCAGTTCACTGGTTAAGTTCACCTTGTGGTCATCAGCCTTCCTCCCCAGAACTCTTCTCTGTAACATCGCCTGCTGCCCCCATTGCCCCTCCCCTTGTTTTCTGGAAAGCATGTTCTATGTCTGCCCCAGGTGTCTCACACAGATGGAAATACACTGCTTCACCTTTTGTGACTAGCTTCTTTCTCTTGCAGAATTTCCTTCTGGCTCAGTAACATTCTATTGGATGTATGTACCACATTCTGCATATCTATTCACCTGTGGGTAGATACTTCAGTTGCTTTTACATTAGTGGTTATGACTAACACTGCTATGAATAGAAGAATGTAAATATCTACTAGAGAGACCCTTCATTTCATTGTTTTTTAATATAACCAAAAGGGAAATTGGTGAATAATATAGTAATTCTGTTTTTAATATTTTGAGGGACTACTATGCTGTTTTCTGTGGTGGGTTAACCATTTTACCATCCCTCTAACAATGTGCAGTAGGTTCCAGTTTCTCTACAACCTCACCAATATTTTTCATTTTTGCTTTATGGTAATAGCTGTCCTGCTGGGTGTGAGGTGGTATGTCATGAGAGGTTTGATTTGAATTTTCCTAAAGGTGAGTGAGAGTTTGAACATCATTCCTTATGCCTATTGATTACTCACATGCTGTCTTTGGAGATATGTCTATTCATGTTCTTTACTCATTTGAATTGGGTTACCAGGAAGTCTCTCTATATTCTGGATATTGAGTCCATAATAAAAATGTGCAAATATCTTCTCTCATCCAGTAGGTTACATGTCTACTTTGGCATCTTTTGAGTTTGATGGTGTCCAGTATGTCTCTTCTTTCCTTTCTGTTGCCTTTGCTGTAATGTCTAAGAGATATGCCAGATTGTGAACCTTTAACCTTCTTTTTGTCTAAGAATTTAATAGTTTTAGGTCCTTTGTTTAGAACATAACCGATTTTCAATTACTTTTTGCATATGGTATTGCATGATATGTACAAAGATTTCTAGCTTTCTAGCACCATGTGTTGAAAACACTCATTTTCCCATTGAATCATATTTGCACACTTCTCGCAAATTATTTGACCGTGTATATGAGGGTTGATTTCTGAACCTGCCATCTTACTCCATTAGTGTGCGTGGTTGTCTTTACTCCAGCACCACACTGTTTGCTTTCTGTAGCTTCACGGTATGTTTTGAAACCAGGAAGCAGGAACCTTTCATTTGCTTTATTTTTTTTAGAAAAGAGGGTTATTTGGGATTTTATGTGACGTTCAGGATATACATACATTCATTTATGTGTGTGCATGCGTGTATGCATGTGTGTATGCATGTGTGTATGAAAGCTATCATTTGCAGTTTATGGAAATGGTATTATCTTTGCATTGCCTTAGATTTTATTAGCATCCTACCAATATTAAATCTCCTAAACATGGCATATCTTTTCATTTATTTATGTCTCTTAATTTCATTTGGGAAATTTTTGTTTTTACTGTAAGATTCTTACCTCCTTAAATTAATTCTTGAGTACTAAAATCTTCCTATTATTAAAATCTTCCTTGTAGTATTGCAAATAGAATTATTTTCTTCGTTTCCTTTCCCAGGTTCTCATCATTAGTGTATGAGTTGCAATTTTTTGAGTGTTGGTCTTATACTCTGTTTTATTACTAAAATTATTCATTTTAATAATATTTCCTAACATGTGGAACCTGCAGGGTTTTTACATAGACTGTAATGCTATTTGTGAACAAAACATTTTACTTTTGCTCTGTAGATGCCCTCTGTATTCAACTTGTTAAAAAACTAGTATCTCATTCCAGATTGAGTAGTTGTGGTAGAAGGTGGGTGTCTTTACTTTCTTTGCACTCTAAGCTTTTGGTCTCAATCACTGAATGCTGTATTAGACATTGGGCCTTTCCTGCTTGACCCTATTATTTTGAGATAGTTTTTATTCTTCTTGGCTTGTTGAGTTTTGTTTCTTTTTAATCATGAAAGTGTGCTGAATTTTGTGTCAAATGCTTTTTCTAATCAATTGAGATGATCTATTTTGAGATGTATTTGTGTTATCTTTTCATTGCTGTAATAAAATGTCCATAAAAACAACTTTAAAAAGGAAGATTTATTCAGGCCCATGAATACAGAATCTCTGTCATCATTTGTCTCTATGTATGGGTTTGTCTGGAGGCAGAGCAACATGGGGGAGAAAACATGGCCTCATCTTAACTTTGATCACAATACACACCCTTCCAAGCACACTCCATTGGCTCACTTCTAGCATCAACCCCATTGATGGCCTCAATTTATAAACTAATGGATGTGTTAATCCACTGGTGAGGTTAGAACACGTATGAACCAATTTCTTTCCAAAAATCCACTGTACAGTGTCCAGTCCTGTTATACATGCACCTTCCACAAACCACAGCTGTGCTTTCCCCTCATGCTGCCACTATGGTTTATAATGCTCATTGAACTATCTTTGCATTCCAGGAACTGGGTTGTTATTTCGTTGAGTATTTTACCAGTATTCACAAAGTCTACAGGGTTGTAGTGTATGTGTCCTTTTCTTTCTTTGAGACCAAAATAATGGTTAAATAACAGAATGATGGGCTGTTTTTACCTCTTCAATTTTCTGCAAAAGTTTGAGAATGATTAATATTAAATCTTCCTTTAGTAGAAATTAATTGATGAGTATGCCTAAAAGTCCACCTAGAATGCAGTGCTAGCCCAGGAGGAAGAGAGGGCTCACCATGGCAGAGTAAAATTTTGTTCACCCTGCTTTATTTCCTGCTGTTTCTTTGTATATGTATATGGGAGTGGTGCTGTATGCACACTTGTGGAAGTCAGAAGAGAACCTCAGGTATCTTTAAATGAATGGCAAGCCATGCTGTAGTCAGCAAGCTCAAGCAAACCTGTCTCTGCCCATGAAGCACTGGGGTTGCAGGTTCACATGTGGGCACATACACCTTTTATGTGCATCATGGGGATTTGAACTCACTACCTTATGTTAACACATTAAGTGTTCTTACCAAAGCATCTCTGCAACTCCACTTAAATATATGTCATCGTGGTTGTCTCCTCCTCCTCTTCCTCCTCTTCTTCTTTCTCTTCTTCCTTCTTCTCTTCCTCCTCCTTCTCCCCCCCCCCCCCCCCAGTGATACCTTGAATGTAGTTATTTGGGAGTTAAATTTATTTCAGGTCCTACTTACCTTCAAGTTAACATATCACAGTTTTATAAATCCAGTGCACTTGAGAGAAAGATATATTTTCCTTGTTCTCATTTGTTTCTATTTTCCCTCTTTCAAATTAAATGCAATTTGAAACCAGACTAATACTACCAACATTTTTGAAAGAACTTTTTTATCTGTTAAGGCTTTGGAAAAGCTTCCTTTGAACATTTGTCTGTCTCTGAAGTGACAGTAAATTTGCATTGATAAACAGGGAGGGTGGAGGAGATTCATCAATGCCTGTGTCAACAGATCACATTGAACCTCATTAATATTTACAGTCAGTACATGGTAATCACAGACAGTAATTTGAATTTTGTTTTATTTAGTGTGTGTTTGTGATTGTGTGTCTGAGTGTGTGTGTTTATGCCACAGTGTGTGTATGGAGATTAGAGAGCAGCTTTTAGGAGTAAGTTTATGTCATCTTCTGTGGTTCCAAGTATTAAAGTCAGGTTGTAAGTCTTGTAAGGCTAAGCACTTTTACCTGCTAGGCTACCTCACTAACCTGCAAATAAAATATTTTTTAAAATGCCAACAGAGATATATCCAGTTGGAAGATGAATAAAAGGCATAGCATATATTTACTTGAATAGTTCATTTATGAAAATACTTTATTTTAAAAATAATTTTTTGTATTATATATAAAAATCACATTAACATGAACAAGAAAAAGTTCAAATGAAAGGCAGGTTCTCGTATTCCAGTGTTATGGTTGAAGTAGTATTTGGAGTCACTAACTACCTGGCTGCCTGGAGGTAGCATATGGATTTAGAATGTGGAATTTAGTATCACACTGAGGTTGCTTGTGGAGGTACCTGCTTTTAAATTCTGTTTGAGGTAGAATAGTTTCTACATGAGTTTAGAAGTCATAAGTCTTCAGGAAATTCTGCCTTCACTGATCATACTATTTTTTGAAAATTTTATAGTACGTTTATTTATTCTTGAGAAACATTTTAATTATAGTTACTACTTGAATAATATAGTGCAAAGAAAATTACCCAGTTTGTCTTAAAATTACTTATATTAATTGGCTCAGGTCCTCATTAATGCTAGATAAATACTCCACCACAGATCCACCAGTCCTTACTTGCTAACATTATAAACACATTTTTCACAAAGTATTTTTAAAAATAGCTTTATTGCTTTATATTGTACATATAAAATGTATCCATTTCAAGTATATAATTCAGGATAACCTTTACTGTTTTAAGTTGTCATTCTGGTTTTGCAGCATGGTACTGATTAGGTCTCTCCCACCCATGAATACTTTGTCCCTGTTTCCATCCTTAACCTCTAGAGCCATAAACCTACTGTCCATAAGTTGGAGACCGTCATGTAACTAGAACCGTACGCTTTGAAGCCTGTTGTGTCTGGTTACATGTTTTGAGGGTCAGCTTTTAATGTTCTTCCTTATTTCAGTTAGTACTTCATTGAATGCAAGTACCACGTATTGGTACTCCTGGGTTTTTACCATTACAAATGGTGTCATGAACTCTCCCATGCAAGTCTTTATTTGCCCAAAGTAAGTATTCTAATGAGATGTTTATACTTAGTGGGCATATGTATAGTCCTCACACTCTTGTTGTGTCGTATCCATTCTGAACATGAGGAATCTAAAACACTGTGCACAGCATTCAAACCAGACAGTCGATATATTTCCTGTTTCGTATGAATGTGTCTTCCCACTAATTTGGATTCCCCTCCGATAGTATATAAACTTCCTACACCAGAACTGCCAGTAATTGTCTGCTGAATTATTACAGCCAGTTTGCTTTTATTTTAATGTGGGTTTTTCTTTTCTTTAGGTTTCCCCCTTGTTTATTCATCTTTTCCTTATCTTAACTAGGAGAATTTAATGTAGATTTTACTTCTGAGGCTATTCTGGTTAAATTTCCTGATGGTTATAGAGGTTTTAAGGTATCTTGATTGATGGTAGTTTGAGAATTGGGGATCTAAGTTACTTATTATATAAGTATAAATGACAAAGATGCTCACTGTCTTAGTTAGGGTGTCTGTGAACAGACACCATGACCAAGGCAACTCTTATAAGGACAACATTTAATTGGGGCTGGCTTACAGGTTCAGAGGTTCAGTCCAGTATCATCAAGGCAGGAACATGGCAGTGTCCAGGCAGGCATGGTGCAGGAGGAGCTGAGAGGTCTACATCTTTATCTGCTGGCCTCTAATCCTTGCTAACCTAAGAGAAATGAATACGCATGCCAGCAGTGAAGAACATGTGCCTGTCTATCTGTCTGGGACAGTGGTTCTCAACCTGTCAGCCACAACTGCTTTGGATTTGAATGACTCTTTCACAGGACTCAACCTGTATCGGAAAATAGTCTCACACATTTGAACTCTTGGTCCACAGTTGGTCCTGCTGTTTGGGGAGGCTTAGGGTGTGGCCTTATTCTAAGAGTTTAAAACACCTTTCTGATATCATGCACGCTACTCCATGTGAGCCCTCAGCTTCCTGCTCCTGGTGAAATGCTTGTGCCTTGCTGTCATCTCTCCCTAATACAATGGACTTTTATCCTTTGGAATGGATGTCTAAATAAACTCCTTTTGTAAGTTGCCTTGGTCATAGTGTTTTATTACAGAATAGAAAAGGAACTATTACAGTGGTCAAGCCAATGTAGTTGAAATTTCTGTCTCAAAGATTTAAAAGATTTTTGTTAATGTATAAAAATAGGGCATTTTTGAATATACCATGATGTGTTGATACATGTGCACAGTATGTTTTGATCAAATGAGAGTACTCAGCAATCTTATTTCCATGTTGTTTTAGGTTTGGAGACTTTGATCTGTTCTCTTTACTAATTGAAAAAAAAAATAGAGTCCGCTATTGTGAACATAGTCCCTGACAGTGTCCTGGAGCATAGGCATTACCCATTTTCTCATTGTATTTGGGTACCTGTTTCCAGATAATCAGGATGGTGTGTGATGGTGTAAATAATTCTCACATAGACTCTGGTCTACATTCCAGTCTGGTCAGTATCAAGAAGTCTGGGAGTACCAATCTGTTCCTCCAATCAGGACAGACTACTATCCTCGGTGTGTCTTCTGTGTATCTTTTGTTCCCAGTTGTTCTGTCTTTTTCTGCCAACCATGATGTGTTACCAGCTCCCTTCTGAGCTGCAGTGATCAGCAGTTATTGCTGTAGCACAACTCTTACTTCTACAGGAGAAAGGATGAGTTATGGGTTTGGGAACTCCTCTTTGAGCTCTGAAGTCTTAACTTCAGTTCAAGGGCAGCATGTTTTCTTCTGAGGAGATACCTTGCCAGCATAGCTTCTGGGATAGATTGGTGTGTGGAGGGCTTCCCATGCATGGAGGTTACCACTTTTCTCTGACTTCAAGTCCTATGCCCTGGAATGCCTTCCTTCTCTTGTAAAATTAAATATCTCACACACTTTCAGAAATGTGCCACTCACTTTGCCCTCTAACTTGTCAGACACTCTCAGATATCTTTGTGAATGGTTTTAGCTTACAGTGCTTTTGCTGGGGGCTTCACACTCTGCCATTCAGCAATGGTTGCAAGTCTGTCCAGTTCCAGATGGAAACACAGAGCTGGGAACTGGGAGGTAGGAAGTGGAGTGACGGGGGTAATGTGCAGTTGCGTGTGGGGAGGGGAGGGGGTCTGAAGCTCCGCTTGAACCTAGCTTTGACTCCTGCTGTGTTTGAGTCACTATGGAAAGGTTGTAAGCATCTTCCTCTTCTCCTTTTTCTTAACAGAGGTGAGTGTCTAGAACCCCTGTGCACCGTTGTGCTGCTCTGTTTGGCAGGCGTGGCTTCTAATCTTAGCACTTGTAACCCGTACTTGTTTAGTGTGGAGCCAGCTCTCTGTTACTCATTTTGCAGGTCAGATCAGGCAGTATTATGTAAGGCTCACCCCAGTTCTCATGTTCTGAGGTGCTGTCTCCTAAGGAAAATGTTCAAAGTTTCATTTTTTTGTTATAACTTCTGACATAACGTATGAAATTAGTTGCACAAAATCAAATTGGGATGTAAGTGTAAGTATGTGCTTAGCATGTAGAAGGCACTACAAAAAGAGGAAAAGTGATGCATGCATACCTCTAATACTGCTATCCAAGGCTGAGACCAAGGATCAAGGATCAAGGCCAGAATGAGCTGCAGAGTGAACAAATCTCTGTCTATAGTAATTAATTAAATAGACTAGGTGTGTAATTTATATTCTATGATTTTGTGTAGTTTAAATACTCTAGACTATTTGATGAGTCCAAAGACAGTGGGAAAATATGGTTTAGAAAGGAAGGAAGCTGAGAAGCAAGGAGGGAGGAAGAGAGGAAGGAAGGAAGGAGGGCAGGCCTATCCATCACACCTGTAGAGTGACATCCAAGATTATTCTCTAGTCTGTATGCACACACACACACACACACACACACACACACACACTCATACACACGAACATAGAAGCACACATGCAGACAGTGTGAAAATGTCAAGAACAGTAAATTGTCTTAAGAAAGGAAGTATAGAGCTGGGTGGTAGTTCATACCTTTAATCCCAGCACCTGGGAGGCAAAGACAGGCAGATCTGAGTTCTAGGCCAGCCTGGTCTACAGAGTGAGTTTCAGGATAGCCCAGGCTACACAGAAAAACTCTGTCATGAAAAACAAGCAAAAAGGGGGGGGGGATGGAGAGAAAGAAGAGGGAAGGAAGGAAGGGGAGGGAAGGAAGGGGGAGTAAAAGAAGTTGGGAGGAAAGGGGAGGGGAGGAAGAGAGCACATTAAGTGCAGTTGAACATGTTGGAGTTCTTGGCTCATGAGCCTGACTTCTGGACTGGTTTTCTCCTCCCTACTGTTGTAGTGACTTTAAATGTCCCTGTGTCAGTTTTTCTAACTTGGTGATTGAATTGGTGTAAGTTTGTTTTCTTCATATTTTTTCTTAAAGAACACTTATTAAACACTTTTGTCCAACAATGGTTTTTTATATGCTTCTAGTTCAGTAAAGGTCTCAGTTGATGAAGATATCTTTTCTCTATTGTGCCATTTGAATATTTAAGTTTTCCTTTTTCTCAAAGGCCAGAGGGAGTCCTTTTTGTGTCCCTGAGATTATTTTTGTCTACATAAAATGGCCTTTGTGTCTTCACTGAATCTCCCAAAGGCCTGACAAATGAATCTTTCTCATTACATCAGATACTGTTGAAACCTCTTATCTCATTAATTTCTTTGTAAATATTATTACTGTATCTTCATGTTAATGGACTGTCGTGTTTGAGGATGTACCTGTAATCATTGAGAATTTGGTCTACCTATAATGTTGAGCAGATCTGACACAAAAATTTCACGATTGAATAGTTTGGTCATATGGATAGTGAAGTTGGTTGTATCTAGAGTGTTTCTTTAAATGACTGGCTGGTTTGAAACTTCTGTGAATAATTAACAGAATACACAGCTTTGCTTCTGAGAATATACAGAAGCTTTGCTTCTGAGAGTTTTTTTAACTTAAAGGCTCATTGATGTGATTCACATTTCAAGTCACTGGAAACACGTGTTTCCAGTTGCCTCGGGATAGACCTTGGTAGACTGATCCGCTATCTTCCTCATTCCGTTAAAAGCAAGCTTCCACTCTGAAGCAGACAGACATCCAGAATCCATATGGTGGATCCATTGCTTTCTCTGACATTCTGTCTTACCAGAGCCTCGACTTTGTTTGATGGTTCACAGCTTTCTAACCTGGGTCGTTTCTATCAGATTTAGAGATGTAGTAATAGGACTAACAGGGGTTTATGTGAAAATAAAACTTACTTGTATAAGCCATAATCTGAACTTAATCTTAAAAGGAGATCTCAGTTCTCAACATGCCACACAGCTTGGATTTGTAATCTTATGTTTGTTTTGGTTATTGGCAAAATGTCACATAAGCTAGTGAGCTTTGCTATTTGGATCAAATTCTGTTTTCTCTCTTTAATTACTTAGAGTTTGTTTTCTCAGACTACTGTTGCCTTATTTGTGTTTTTTTTTCAATAGCAGTAAAGATCTGTTCTACAATAATTTTGTATTTTTGACAAAATATGGCAGAAAATATCAACCTGTTGCTTAGAAAGAAAAATGAGATATATCCAATTCGTGTTCAGGTCTCAGCCTGGCTTTTTAGTAGCAACTCTGACATAGAGCTACAGCCTGAGGACACTGGTTGGTTGGCAGATGGCTGAGTGTGCTGTGTTAGCCTTAAGTGGGAATGTGGATGTGTTCTGAGTGCTAAGTACCTGGCAGTGCCTGAGTGCAGGTTAAAGACAGAACCAACAACCGACTGCGTATCAGATTTTCTTTCACAGTGTGAAACTGTGCAGGGGCGATCTCTGCAAAGGTTGGCAGTGTAATCATCTGTTTTCTACTCCATAGATCTAAAAGATGCTTTCTGGTAAGTGTACTAGGTCAGAGATACTTTTTTTTTTTTTTTCTTTTCATGAACTTCTGGGAATAAGAGCATAATAATGTGGAAGTAGATAAAGATTGCCTTTCATGGGCTGTCAGCTTGGGCATTTTCTAACTCATTTTTAGATCAGAAGGGTTTTGATGTTTATCATACCACATTCCCATCCTTTTGTTGTTTATCATACATGTCCTTTTGTTGTTGTTTTCTAGAATTACAGTGTTACAAAGGATAGTTGGCATTCTGGTCTCAAAATTCTGTACCTTTCACTCTCACTTTAAAGTGGGGAAAACAAGTGATTCTATACACAGATCTTATCTTTGACATATTTTATGTCATTCTAGGTGTACATGTTTTAAAAACTGTAATGGCTGTTTATTTCTGAAATTATATCTAATTCTAGAGTTTGATATTGGATGTTGTAGTATTTGATAGTTTATGTGCTAAGTGGTATGTGTACATGTATGTTTGATTGTAATTTAGTAAATTTGATCCATTTTCTTTTGAATTGATACTTATTTTCTTATTGATTAACAAGAGCTCATGGACACTAAGAATATGTTTTTATTGTATATGGTAAATATTTTTTTAATTTTTATTTTATAAGAAGGAGTCCCAACATCTATCCCAGACTGGCCTAGAAATTGTGTATATCTAGCCTGGCCTGGTCTGAAATTCGTGCATCTCCTCCCTCTACCCATCAGGTACTAGGCTCACAGGCTTGTGCGACCACAGCCGATTTAGCATTTTCATGATTTCAACTTTTTAAATTTTACTTACATGTTAAAGAAATTTAATTTTTCTTCCTTTTTGCCACTTGCATTTGGTTTTCTTTTTACTATATTTTTATTTTTACTTCATTGATTTAAAAATACTTTTATTAATTCTTTGAAATTTTTACATAATATATTTTGATCATATTCACCTCCAACTTCAGCCCTTGATTCTTCCTAGGTCCTCACCCCTCCATACCTTCTCCATCCTAGGTCCTCTCCCCCTCCATACCTT
>JADRCH010000057.1:1483262-1494018 GCA_019843965.1 Rhynchomys soricoides
CCATACCTTCTCCATCCTAGGTCCTCTCCCCCTCCATACCTTCTCCAACTTCGTGTTTTCTTTGTTTTAATAACTCATTGATCTTCTCAGTTCTAGTTTGTCCATGTACTTCTGGAGGTGGGGCCACCTGCTGGTGGGGCCAACCTACTAGAAGCTACAAAACTAACTTTCTCTCCTTCTACCAGTAGCCAGCAACTGTGCATAGCTCCTCCGTTGGTGTGGGTAGGGGGTGGAGTACATCATGAGACCCTTTCCCCTCCATGCCAGACTGTTGACTGGCTTGAATTTATGTAGGTCTTGTGCAAGTAACCATAACTGCTGTGAGTGAGTTCATGAGTGCAGCAGTTCTGTTAGTTGAGAAGACACTTTTTGTCTCTCTCTCTGACCTCTGCCTCTTACAATCTTTCTGCCTTCTCTTCAAAGGTGGTCCCCAACCCTTCTGAAGTGGGTGTGGTATTGACGTCCTGTTTGTATCTGAGCAGTCCATCGTAATGTTCTGTGCGCTTTGACCAGTTGTAGTTTCTGTACCTTCTGCATAAGGAAACTTCTCCATGAAATCTAAGAACTATACTAATTCATTGGTAGACAGAAGACTGATCCTGTGTTCATTTAACAAAATAGTAGTAGTGGGCCTACCCTAGGGCCTGTAAGCTCTTCAACATGGGTTCGTAGCCAGATTAGAAACCAGGGATGTGTTTCCGCTTATGAAGTGGTTGGCTACCCACATAGCACAGTGCCACTATTGCCTCCATTTACAAATGTTACCATGCTGGTCATTATTGCAGTCCATGGGATTCACAGCTGTTGATGGTCACATAGCACTATCCAGTACTGTGGGAGCTAGCCAGAGGAGGAATCTTCCTGGTCAGTACTAACTTAGTTTTTCCATGCCCTGTGATCAACGAATGTGATGCTATCAGCAATAGGGTCTTATCAATTTCTGGTGGGCAACCAAGAACAATGACAGTAGTTGGGATGTTTTGAAGGTTTCCAAGGTGCCTCTGACCAACAACTTTGCATTGTGCCTTTTATTTGGCAACATAAAGTTTCTGGGATACAACTCTAATAAACTGAGTATGTATATATGTACACGCACACACACAGCTCCTAGAGTGGTAGGTTTTCATATGGCTTTTCCAACTATCCTTAGTTATTGTATCCTGCCCTACCCCTTCTCCGCCTTACCCTTCCATTTCTTTCCCCATTATTCTACATTTTTTCTTCATGTCATCTGTGTTCCACTATCCCCAGTCCCTCACTCTCTTTCCCCTCCCCACTAATGGTTCCCTTCTAGTTTGATGGATTCTATAGGTATTCCAACTAAACACACAAATCTAAAGGAGTCTTCAACTTTATGACTGTACATCTTTGATCTAGCTCTGTCTTGTTTTATATTAAGTACTTATGTAGGGCCTGTGGAGCTGTGGAGCCATGGGGTGAAGTGGAAACTTAGGGATTCTTTGGAAAGTCAGTGTGTTGGATGGTGTTTTGCTGGGTCAAACATGTGAAGGAACGTTTTGTTAAAGTGGACACAGCTGAAAGACTAAGACAGACTTGTGAAGCAATGTTTCACTGAAGCAGACACAGGAGAGAGGCTGTTCTGCTAAAGCAAGCGTGTGAAAGGACACGTGATGAAGGAGTCTTTGCTAACAACATGCATGTATTAGTCTCTGCCTTACAGTGCATATTTGAGCTACAATTTTTGGGACTCCATAGAGAGAAATGCACCAAAAAATGACTGGTGGTGTGTTGCAGTTTCTTGCCACTTCTGGGGACTCGGGCTGATTGGCTGAGTGAAGTCAGCTGAGTAGACAGATGCACGTGTTGAGGCAAGACAAGTGCTAAATAAAGCAAGACATGTGGAGGACGTGATGTTTGCAGGGTATACGTAGGACTCAACGGACAGTGGCAGGGACTGAGCTAGGCTTGCTGGTACAGCTAGCTCTGCAACGCTTGTGGATCTCTTAATCTTTGCTGATCTTCACTTCACCGGGAGAGGCACAGCCAGAACTTCTCCTGGCATCCCTCTGGGTTCCTCCTGCTGACTTATGCCAAAACTGAGGCCTGGCTGTCTCTGCTAGGTAGGGCCAACCTGGACTGCTGGTATATCTGTGAAGTGTTTGTGAGTGGATCGAGCTGCCGTTGCTGACCTGTGAACTGAGCTGCTGATTTCTAGACAATACAGACAGGAGTTGCTCCAAAGAACCTTTCTAAACAGGTCCATTTCCCCCCATATCCTTTCTTTTCCACTACCTCTGATGGGTGATAGGCTGCAAGGGAGGTTAAAGCATTTTTAAATTCACAATGGGGAGCAGGCCTGGAGCAAGAGTGGAGTGCAGGCATGTCCAAAGCCTGGAATTGGAAGTCTGGTCCTGAGATGAGCAGGAGTAGGATCACTGCCCGCCACATCCCCTGCCCTGTTCCAGGTCTTCGTGTCCCAGTGCACATAGACTTGTGCCTCAACTTTTGCCTTACCAATGAAGGTCAAATAGCCAGATAGCTAGGTTAAACTCCCTCTTCCCTTATAAGATCATGTCAGTAGCACCTGCAATTCCTCCTTATGCAAACAAGGCATCAGCAGCACCCTGACTCCAGCCAGTGATGTACACTTACCTGGATCATACTGTATGGGCAGGGAATTGGAGCCTGAATAACAGACTTGAATGGGTATTTAGCCATATTTTCCAAATTGTTTACCACTTGTACTATATTATTTGCTGAACAATCTCATTTGTAATTATAGACTTAAAAATCCTATTTTTGTCATGTGCTAAGTTTTCTTTTGAGATTGTATCTATTTTTAACTTGATTCTAATTAATTTCCCAGTTGCAGTGTCTAATATTGTAGAATTTTGTCAGATTTCTCGTTATTCTTTGCACCAATCCTTAGAAATGAATTGTAAAGCAGCCCTGGTGCTATTTTTGCTGAGATCAGAGTGAGCTTTCATGGATTGTTTCTTGGCTACCCTTTAGTCTCGATCTTAATGATCAGTGTGAGGTTTCAAAGTCCTTCTCATTTCAGAACAGCTTTTCATTTTATCCGTTCTTCTACTTTGTGTCATAACAGCCCTGTAACATTGTGTGCGTGTGTTTTTGCTTTCCATTTGGCCTGGGCTGGGATTAGCTAGAGCAGTTATATATGAAGCCTGCCTTCTGTTTTTATCATGTCTTCTCCACGACAAGGGAATTTCTTCTCCAGACACCGTTCCCTATGTAAACAATGCCCTGCCTCTAGCCCTCCACTGTCTTGGGTCTGTTGTGTTTAGTGTTGTTTCATTTTACCTGTTTGGATATAGTGCCCTTCTAATAGAGTCTCTGAACTGACTGACATCTCCTTCATCCCTTCACTCCAGGACAAGTTCTGTTTAAAAGTTAGTTTGGCAGATCTCTCTATTTTCACTTCCCATTTTCCTACCAAATCTCTTGAAAGCTAGATTTAAATCTGTCTAGTAAGAAAGTTTTATTTTAATTTTCATTATGATAAAATGCATATGGCATAAATTTACCTCATTTAATAGGACCTCATTTGAATTGAATTATCTACTATTTACCCTTTTGTGATTTTTATGTTTAAGTGATATAGAATGAAAGTTTTCAAGGTTTATTCAAATTGTGGAATTCCGAGAATTACATTATTTTCTAATTAGTTATTTGTTTCCATTAATTGTGATTCAGTATCCAAAATATAAAATATCAATATAAAAATTTGCCATTATAATACTGAGTGCTTTCACATTGTTGAACAACTGTTACCACTATCCATTCCAGAATGTTCTACTAATATAATAATAATAATAATAATAATAATAATAATAACAACAACTCTTGTGTTCCTCTCCTCTCAGTGACTGATAACTACTTGATACTTTCTGTTTCAATAAATTTGCATAGAATAAAGAGTACATATAAGTGGGATCATTCAATATGTGTCCTATTATATCTTTAATCTCATTTAACATGATGTCTTCAAGGTTTACCTATGTTGTGGCATGTATCTGAACTTTATTTCTCTTTATGTCTAGATAATAGTCAACTGTAGTGCATAGTCGATAATAGTACATAGTCGATAATAGTGCATAGTCGATAATAGTGCATAGTCGATAATAGTGCATAGTCGATAATAGTGCATAGTCGATAATAGTGCATAGCATATTTTCCTTATACACTCATCCACTTGAGTTACGTTTCCCTTCTGACTGTCATGAGCTGTGACGTTAGAGTACACAGATCTGATTAAGTTTCTCCTTTCTCCCAACGGATGGCCATTTGGTAAGTCTGTATTTAATATTTTATAGAACTTTCTACATTAGTTGAACGACTTTCCATTCCTACTAACAGTGCATGGGGGCCATATATTCTACGTGGCTCGCTGCTTTCTATTTTGTGATCCTGTCCGGTTTTTAGTAGTAGCCATTGTATTAGTGTGAAGTAGCATCTTTCTGGGTTTGGTGGGGTTTTCTAATGATTGATACTTGTTAAGATCTTTTCATGTGCTTATTGGACGTGTCTGTATATTCCTTGAATGATGTTTAGGTCCTGTATACATTTTTGAGTTGGGTTCTTTTTTAGTTATTTGATATTTGCTTTGCTTTTCTTTTTCTTTTTTGGACTGATGCCTACAACTGTCTCTCTCTCTTTTTTGGTCTGATGCCTACAACTGTCTCTCTCTCTTTTTTGGTCTGATGCCTACAACTGTCTCTCTCTGTTTTTCCTTCTGTTGCCTGTACTCAACTTATAGCTCAAGGAGTGAAGCTTTCCCTGTGCTTTCTTTGTGAGTGAGTTTCCACACGTAGTGTTAGGTCACTAAGGCTCCAGCTCCATGGTTAGTGATTGTTTCCTCACTGTGTGTCTTGGCTCCCTGGCAGCCAAATTGGCCATACACATAGTCTTTTTCTGGACTTGGCTTGATCTAAATGCCTGTGCTTGTGAAGTTGAGCCTTTCTACTTTTTGTCTTCATTTTCATGTTTGTTTTGGTTATGCTGGTTGTCACAAAAAATAACATGTGGCTTTTAGGATCAGCTTGACAATTTCTCCAAAGAATTCATGTTAAATTATTGCGGCATTTATGTTGATTCAGTACATTGGCTTGAAGAAATACAGCCATTTTAGCAGTAGTAAAACCTTTTAACCCGTGAACACAAGGTGTTTTTCTGGTCATTTAGATCTTTAATTTCTTCCTAGTTCTGCCATAGTTTTTTTCCCATTAATTAATTTATTTATTCACTTTACATCCTGATTGCAGACCCCCTTCTCCCAGTCCCTCCCTCACACAGCCCCTTCCCCCTTCTTTCCTCTCCCCACCCCTTCATCTCTGAGAACGGGGAGGTCTCCCTTGAGTACCAACCTACCTCGTCTGCCTTAGTTTTTAGATATGTCTTAAGTTACTGATTTTTTTTTTCATGCGTCATAATTTTACTTTTTGTGGTGTGGATCCATTCTATGCAGTATTGCACTTCGTTTGTCTGTTGATGAGCATTTAGGGGGTTTCTACCATTTAGTTTTGTGGCTGATGCTATGCTGCCTTGTTGCTATGGAACTTTTGGAGCTCTTGCTTTCAGGTCTTCTGGTGTCTTCCTAGAAGAGTGGTTTCTCGATTGACAGTTTTTCTTTGTGAAACTTGATGCACTGTCATGAGGTGTGTGTGTGTTTATGAAGGTCGTGTCATTCAGATGGATTGGCCCCTATATGGACTGACAGTTTCCTTGTTATGCATAGTTCATTTTAAAAATTATTTATATGTATCTGTGTATCTGTGTATGAGTGGCTGTGCAGACCACAGGTGGGTATCAGATCCCTCAGAGCTGGAGTTACAGGTGGTTGTGAGCTACCTACTGCAGTGCTGAGACCTAAACTCCAGTCCTCTGGAAAAGCAGCATGAACTATTAACTCTTGAGCTGTCTGTTCATATGCGCAGCTAACTTTTTAAATCCATTTTTCTGATACTGGTATAGTCACTCCTGTTTTCTTGTTGTTGCTATTTAGTCTAATTTGCTTTACTGCAGGGGCCTGGATCCAAACCTACAATACATCCCTCGTATGTCTGAAAACAGAAAGTAAAAGGTTCAAAATGAGACATTTATCAAATAGCATTGAGAATTAAATGAATACCCAAAATGTATAATAGTATTGCCTAAATAACAAACAAACTAACATGTGCTGTGCACAGCAGATACACCCCAGATTATATGACTGTGATTCACCTCACTGTTCTACCAGCATTGCCCTGGAAGGTCTGTAGCAAGTCTGCACTGAGCTGAGTATGTGTACATCACAGATTGAATGGGAAATGTGCTCCATGTATTTGAACTCTCGGTCTCAGTTGGCAATGTTCTTGGAGCAGGTTATAGACCTGTTTAATGTTAGGAGTTCATGGTAGTTAAAATTAAAATTTGACTTTTGTCGTCCTATAAACACGGATGGGCCCAGGATGCTTAAATGCACACTGATGGTAGGTTCCTGTGTTATTTATTGGCTCTTATCTCCCAACTAAAGTCTTTACAAATGGGTAGTCTTCTGAAGCAGAGTTTGAGTGACTTGTGTAATGCCTAATATAAAACTTAATGCCTGTTTAAAGAAGCAGTAGGAGAAAAAGACAGGGAGCAGTCAAATTTCAGTTTAAATGGATCATACTACTCAGTGGGGCACACTTAGGCCACTGAGGTCATGTGGGGCTGGTTACCACAGACCCCTGCTCTGTCTCCCCAAGCACGCTTCCTAGTACTTGCTTTGTGCATGTGGCTGGGTCTCCTCTGCTTGTAAGGAAACTTGGATTTATTTATCTTCCCAAACTTTCCCTATACAATTTTCTGAAATAGAAACATTGCTTGTGGGTCCTGATAAGAATTTAGGAGATGAAAACTGAGAATGAGAGTAGAGCAGAGTGTCTGAGCAGCACACCCATCTCTCCGATCTTCGCCTCGCTCTCATGGCCTGTCTACCCATCCATCCATTATCTGGCCAGCCACCACTCTGAACACCTTCCACCATGGCCACCTCAGCAACTTCCTACTTGAACAAAGGCATTAAGCAAATGTACATGTCCCTGCCCAAGGGTGAGAAAATCCAAGCCATGTATATTTGGGTTGATGGTACCAGAGAAGGACTACGCTACAAGACCCATACCCTGGGCTGTGAGCCCAAGTGTGTAGAAAAGTTGCCTGAGTGGAACTTTGATGGCTCTAGTACCTTTCAGTCTGAAGGCTCCAACAGTGACATGTATCTCCATCCTGTTTCCATGTTTCAAGACCCCTTCCGCAAAGAATCCAACAAGCTGGTGCTCTGTGAAGTTTTCAAGTATAACCGGAAGCCGGCAGAGACCAAATTGAGGCACACCTATAAACGGATAATGGACATGGTGAGCAACTAGCATCCCTGCTTTGGAATGGAACAGGAATACACTCTCATGGGAACAGACAGTTACTCTTTTGGTTGGCCTTCCAACGGCTTCCCTGGACCCCAAGGTCCGTATTACTGTGGTGTGAGAGCAGACAAAGCCTATGGCAGGGATATCCTGGAGGCTCACTACCCGGCCTGCTTGAATGCCAGAGTAAAGACTACAGGGACAATGCTGAGGTTATGCCTGCCCAGTGGGAATTCCAAATAGGACCCTGTGAAAGGATCAGCATGGGAGATCATCTTTGGATAGCCCGTTTTATCTTGCATCGAGTGTGTGCAGACTTTGGGGTGATAACAACCTTTGACCCCAAGCCCATTCCAGGGAACTGGAATAGTGCAGGTTGCCATACCAACTTTAGCACCAAGGCTATGTGGGAGGAGAATGGCTGAAGTGCATTGAGGAGGCCATTGACAAACTGAGCAAGGGGCACCGGTACCACATCTGTGCCTGTGATCCCAAGGTGGGCCTGGACAACGCCCGGTGTCTGACTGGATTCCACAAAACTCCAGCATCAATGACTTTTCTGCTGGTGTTGCCAACCGCTGCACCAGCATCCATATTCCCCGGACTGTCAGCCAGGAGAAGAAGGGTTACTTTGAAGACCGTCTGCCTTCTGTCAATTGTGATCCCTATGTGGTGACAGAAGCACGTGTCTTCTCAACAGAATTGGCTATGAGCCCTTCCAATACAAGAACTAAGAGGACTAGACTTCCAGTGATCTTGAGCTCTTCCTAGTCCATCCCATTCCCAACTCTTCCCTCTCCCAGTTGCTCCCACTGTAACTCAAAGGATGGAATACCAAGGTCTTTTTATTCCTCATGCCCAGTTAATCTTGCTTTTATTGGTCAGAATAGAGGGGTCAAGTTCTTAATCTCTCCACACCCAACCCTTTCTTTCCTATCTAGCTTTCTAGTGGGGTAGCAGGAGGGGGGAAGGGAAGGGTAACCCACTGCTTCACCTCATCGGGAATGCAGGTCCAGTAGGTATAGCTGTCACAAAGGGGGGTGTACTTGTGGTGAAGGAGGACTGGTTTTCTTCAGGATAGTTGAAAGGTCAGGTCCAAGGGCTTAGATTGACATTTCTCCTGTTGGTAGAGAGCTATTATTTCTTCAGGTGAAACCAGCTTTCTGTTCCAAATGAAAGTCAGGTGAGGAGTTGGAGATTGATCTCTTGTGCCATGCTTCCTTAGCTTGGGGAAGGGGAGTTCATCCCCTCCATGAACACAGTTCAGTGTATCACCTGATGGATGGCCCTACTTGTAAAGGAAGAAAAAAGTTGGCATTTCTTGGTCCTCCGATTATAACACAAAGCAGAGTAGCATTTTTATTTTTAAATGTTAAAAACAAAAAAGTTATATGTATGGATTGTGGATATATGTCTTTCTAATTGAGAGAACCATCCTATTTACTGGGTGCCAAGTTTGAGTGAGGAGCTTGGTTTAGAAGTGAGGCTCTCTTGAGGTAGAGGGTGGGGATGCAGTACCAGGAAGGTTGGTTATCTTGGGGGCTCAGCTTCATTACTGCTTAGGGTTTCCCTGCCCACTCTGCAGGAACAGATGTTGGACAAGTAGCCGGTGGGATGCCATTGCTTGCTACCACCTGTCCCTGGGCTTAGGTTTAGAGGATGCATATACTTAATCCACACACGAGTTAGAAGTGTGAGTTGGCTGGTCAACTTGAACATTGTTACTGATGGGTGGGTGGGTGTTACTGGGGTTATTTTTTTGGTGGGACTAGCATGTCACTAAAGCAGGCCTTTTGATATATTAAAATTTTTAAAGCAAACCAAGTTTAGATTTTAATCAGATTTGTAGGGCTTCTAACTTTACAGAATTGCCTGTTTGTTTCAATGTCTCCTTCCAGTTGGCTCTTAGAGGAACTAAGGACAGGCCTGGAGTTAAAACACTTGTCATTCTGTGTCCTAGTGCCCTCTCCCAGCTGACTATTCCCTTCCTTCTGAAGAAGCCGATAGAGCCTTGTCTTGTCTTGTTCTTTTATAATAAACACACCCACCTCCATTGCCCCCCGCCCCCCAAAAAAAGAATTTAGGAGATAACATTATTTTTGGATCAAGTAATTCTAATTCAGGTTGGATAGATAGTCTGATAACTTTATTCTTACCTTTTCTTTTCAGTAATTTGATAGATCTTTTGATTAAGAGGCTTGGCACCTCTGTAGAATATATAGTGTCAGACTGAAATGAAGCTTTGTATTTTTTCTTGTGTACCAAGTCTGTATATGTTTCAGTGTGTGTGTGTGTGTGTGTGTGTGTGTGTGTGTAGAGGGGACTTGCATGTGTGTGTATGTGTGTGTTGAGGACAGAAATCAGTATGGATGCCTTCCTCGATTGTTCTTCACCTTATTGTTTGAGATAAGGTCCTTCCCTAAATCTGGAACTTACAGATTGGACAAGACTGGCTGGCCTGGAAGCCAAAGGATCCTGACTCAGCCTCCCCAGCACAGGGTTGCTGCACTCAACTTTTTACAGGGGTGCTAAGGGTCTGAATTCGGATCTTCGTGCTTTTATAGCAAGAAAGTACTTTACCTTAGCCACTGTTTCCACTAACCCTTGGCTTTGTCTATTCTTAGGTACTTATGAAATCAAGTGCTCTCTTGTAGCAATTCATAGACAGGGTAGTAAGAATATCCTGTTGCCAGGCAGTGGTGGTGCACGCCTTTAATCCCAGCACTCGGGAGGCAGAGGCAGGTGGATTTCTGAGTTCAAGGCCAGCCTGGTCTACAGAGTGAGTTCCAGGACAGCCAGGGCTACACAGAGAAACCCTGTCTCTAAAAACAAAAAAAAAAAAAAAAAAACCAACAAAAAAAACCCCCCCGAATATCCTGTCTACCTATCTGTGTTACCCTTAGTCATACATTCTTGTATAAGGAATGATGCATAAAAACCATGCTGGTATTTTGTTCGTTTTTGCTGTGCTGCGATTGTAAATTCTTTGGTCATATGGAAGCTTAAACTATGTCAAATTTAAGACAAATATGTGTTCATTTGTCTTCAAAAGTATACATAGGATATTTTACCTTACCTCTTTGCTGTCATATTGATATTTTAAAAAGACTTTCAGACAAAAAAGGAAATGCAAAAAGAATTGTACAAGCCAAGTTTTATTCCAATTACTTTTTTCAATAAAAAAATCTTATTCTTGGTATGAGGTTTTAAATAGAAATATTTTATTGTTAGATTGATAAAGAGGGAAGTAGAATTTTTACTGGTAATTTTGCCTGATAACACAACACACACACAAACATTTATTCTGTTTTACAGTGATATTATTTTACAAGCCAGTGCCTAGCCCTGAGCCAACTGTGTCCATTTATACACATAGCCAACTGTGTCCATTTATA
>JADRCH010000057.1:1494028-1510574 GCA_019843965.1 Rhynchomys soricoides
GTGTCCATTTATACACATAGCCAACTGTGTCCATTTATACACATAGCTGTCTTGAGGTGTGACCCAGACACATAACTGTACCTATGGGATGTTCACTTTAATAGAGGTAGAAGTTTTACTTCTGAAATTTATTGAATCTCAGATTTCATTCTAGATATAAAATGTTATTTTAATGCTTGTGCTTTAAAGACTTAATAATAACAGTCCATATTTTCTACTCTGATCTCTATTCAGATTTTAAAAATAATAATATTTCTAGCTTGATGATTTGGTTAATTTAAAAGATGTAAATATTATTTTAAAGCATAAATAGCAAGAGAATTAAAAATTCATAGTGTCTGGATGACTTGATTGGTGCCACATCAGTTTTCTTATTTCTGATGAGACACAGAAAGCAGCTGGGGAGAATGCTTGTCACTGGTATCCATAGTAACTCCCAAGCTGCTCTGGAACTCAGAGGCTGGAGCCACAGTAAAGGGTCTCATTAAAAGGGCAAAGGACATGAAGGGTTCAAGCATATGCTTTTAATTAGTTGCCAAAGCCATGTAGAAGCAGAGGAGGTGCCATGAGATAACACTGTACTACGTTAGGAACAGGCACTTTGAGCTCAGAAGACAGAGAGGAGAGGAGCAGGAAGTGCTCACAGCAGGCCGTTTCTTAATCACACTGTGGACATGAGGGTGCCCACTGATGGAAGGGAGGCCTAGCCTCTTACTGATGAAAATGTAAGGTTTGCTTGTCATTCTGATGTCACCACAGAACCATCATTTATTCAGAGCAGTATCCTTTAGCCTTTCCTGGCAGGGACTGAACTGTCAAGGAAATAAAGCACCATCTTAGGGGTCTAGCAGTGGTTGCATGTGGTTTTGTTTTAAATGCAAATGAGACAGTTGCCCAAATTATTAACTGTTGAGGTATATTACATTTTCAATCAGTTTTGGGGCATATTAAATTTGAACGAGTTAAAATAATTTAGGAAAAGTAGACAGGAATGATTATTTTCTGTTAGAAAATTATAGTGGATAAAAGATTAATACCTCTTTTAAGACAGAATTCTTCAAAGATTTTCTTTTGAGTTGCAATCTATAAAGAATCATCTTGTGTTGCATTGCAGTTCAACACATTATTTCTTCCTGTTGCTATAGAAACTAATTCTGGTGCAGCTGTGATTGCTAATCAAAATTCTAACATTTCCCAACCTTTTCCCCCCTAGTTCTTCATTTTATTTTTAGTTACAAAATAATAAATTTTAATGCTGAGTTCAGTGGTCAAACATTAATGCAAAGATCTTTTAAAATTTGAGCCCCTTTCTTTGAAAATACAGAGATATTCTTATTGTATAGTTTTTTATGAATAACAAGGAAACAAAGCCTTTTGCTGAATATCAAAGATCTATAATTGCTGTATTACATCAACATTGTGAGGCACTTAGCTGCTTCATAACCCTAAATTGCTACTGTTTCAACATCTATTTCTGAGATGTCTGGTTACTTGGTATTATAAAAATGAAGAAAAAAGAATCCTCAGAATGTCTGAAGTCTTTTCGTATAAAACATAAATGGAACTTCATTGTTTCATCCTCTCAGTACTGAGATCGCATCGTTAGTTAATATAGTGAGCAGGAGCTAAGCTGTTGCTCTCGTTTGTGTCTTTATTAGTGTGTACCCTCCAACAGGCCACACTGTTGATTTTATCCAGTATAAAACCTAAGTGTATCTCACAGGGCAGAACAGTCATGCTTTTTTCCTAAGAACATTGTTTTTCATAAAGCATAAAATCTTATGAATTATTTATAGCAAAGTATTCTGTCTTTGAACACACATCCACCCAAACACATGCTCAGTAGGCCTTAAGATAATATATTTAGTCTTTGGTATGTTTTATAATATCAGTTATAATGTGAACTTGCATATTCAGTCATTTACTAGAGTTTTATTTTCTGATTTAGATCAAGTAAAATTGCATTTTATTAAAGCAAAATATTAATTGGCTTTTATTGGGAACTCAGATGTGAAAAAATACCTTTGTTTCAGTTAAAAAAAATGCATAATAAGAGTAATAGATGTAATTTAATAATATTACTCTGTTAATTCTTTTACCTTCCATTTATTTGTATGCCTCAAAGGTATTGGAAATCATTCCTTAAGCCTGAGAATAATAATAGCAATAAATAATAATAATAATTGTTATTACAGTTCTCATTATTATTATTAAATGGAAATCTTTATGATTTGCCATGAACCTTTATGATAATCTTGGGTTATGATGAATATTGATTATGAGGTAGGTGGTTTAGTAGATAGAAGTGCTGGCCAAGCAAGCCAGACAACCCTACTGATCCCTGGAACTCAAAGTTGAAGTTAAAAACTGACTCCCAAAAGCTGTTCTCTAACCTTAACACGTGTGCCATCGTGTGCACACATGGTTGACATCTCTTTATCAGTTTTTACATTGTCTCGGTTCTATCTTACAGTACCCTCCTTGGTGCTTCCTTTATAGAGACTTTTGGTGCCCAAAGCTTGTCTTTGGTGTTCATATGGGATTTGAATCTGTATGGAAGTAGGACCTGCATGATGGATTCAGTTTTCAATACTCTATAGTGTTGCATTTTATGGAATTTCCTTTCAGCTGGATTTTTCCCTTGGTTAAACAAATTTTAAGCTTCATAGTAGAAAGATTCTGTCTTACTTTATAATGCCTGAAACTATCATGTGTTTGGTAATTTATTTATTGAGATCTGTGTTGTGAGAATATTATATAGTTTCCCCTCCTCAAACCCGGATATATATACACAGTTCTAGCAAACAGCATGTTTGATATCAGCACCACTACCCAGACTGATGTGTGTTCCTCTTCCTCACCTTTCGTGTAGATGAAAAACACGGTAAGCAGCTTCTTGTGACGTCTTCTGTCACTTAGCATGATGTGCTGGCTCTTGCCTCTTCTCTCTGTGTGGCTAAGTGGGCTTCTGTTAGGAAGATGGCTGCTTTCTTTGGTTATCTCATCATCTGACAGACACTTAGCTTCCTTCTACTTTTGGTAGCTTTAAATAAGCTGCTGGAATATGTGAGTACAGAACATTATGTAGGTACATGTTTCCATATATCATGAATATGAAATTGCTTGGCCGTCAAAGTGTCTTTAAAATATTGACCAGTCGTGCCACTTGTCAGTCGTTCTCATCAATAATGAGAGATTCTAGTTTATGGACAACTTATCAGCCTGCTTAAATACTCATTATTACAGACACATAGTGAGTGTGAAGTGATATCTTTCTAAGACTTGGAAAATTGTTTTGTTTTCTGGGTTCTTTTTTTTTTGGCTTTTGGGAATTTTTTTTAAAAAATAATTACACAGTTTGCTGAGTACTAGGGAATTAGGTACAAAATATTGTCACAAAGGAAGGAATTGGTAATAGACCAGAGAGCCTTTGTCAAGACTGTAGCAGTAAAAAGAAAAGTATAATTGTAGCAAATACTGTATATGGCACCAGTGAAGTATGAAAGTACACATCTGTCTCTAGGAGCTATAAACTCTCTGAGAAGGGTGATGTGCTGGTGCTCAGATGGATGCAATTATGGAATTAGTGCTGGAGGCAGGGGGACTCCTAGGATTTCAACCTATCCTGGGTTACATAGTAGGCTACAGGGTAAGGTTTTCATAAGGATATCTTCCAAATCAATAACAAGAAGTCATCAATTTGTCTTTAAGATGTGCAGGATTTGGACAGATGCATCACCAGAGAAAATGTATGAATGGGCAATTAGCACAGAGAAGATGCCTAAGCCATTAGTCACCCAGGGAAGTGTAGAGTCAAAACACTGAGACTCCTTCACACAACATGCTGGACGGAGTAAAACACACTGCCAGTGCCAGTGTTGGGAAAGAGAGGAAACAGGTGGCCCCTTCACATGCATCCGGTTTGAAAGCATGTGGAACAACCACTTGGGAAGTATTTAAATTGTGGGCTTCCTACAGTGGGATACTAGTCAATTAAAATATATAAACTGTAGTAGATAAATGCAACAATGTAGTTGAACTGCAGAAGCATTTATGAAAGGGGAAAAAGTCAGGTGCAGCTATTCTGAGTGGTTTTGATTCTGTGACATTCTAGAAAAGGAATAGAAATATGGAAAAAGAATCACAAGTTGGCCTGACGCTGGATTTGTTGGAGACAAAGGAATGAACAGGAGCAGTCAGGGACATAGACTTGTTCTTTATCTCAAATGTGGTAGTAATTACCCAACTGCAGACATTTATTAAAACTCACTGAAGGAGCTGGATTTTACTTTCCATAAGTCATTAAAGCATATTGTCTTGGTTGGGGTTTTGTCACTGTGGTAAAACATCATGACCAAAAACAACTTGGGAAGGAAAGGGTTCATTGTAGCTTACAACTCTCAAGCTACACTCTGTCACTGAAGTAGGTCAGGGCAGGAACTCAAGGCAGAAACCTGGAGATAGGCTCTGAAACAGGCCATGAAGAAGTGCTTCTTACTGGCTTATTCTCTATGATTTATTCAGCCTGATTTCTTATACCATTGAGGACTGCCTATCCATGGGTAGCACTACTCGCGGAGAACTCCCAAATCCAATCATCAGTAAAGAAAATCCCCTACAGACTTGCCTATGGGCTATTTTTATGAAGGCATTTTTTTTCAACTGAGGTTTCCTTTCTCAGATGACTTTAACTTGAATCAAGTTAACAACAAAGTAGTCAGCACACATATTTTAGAAGTAGAGGATCTCATTGTCATGCTTAGCTAACAGTCACTGGAAGGAACTCTGAAGCCTGCCATGTAGTAACACCTGCCCCATGGTGAGCCTTGGGTACTACTTTATGTACTATGTGTGGTAGGGCTTGGATTCCTGATCTTCTTCACAGACTGCCAGGATCCCCTTGAGTTTCCTGCCCATCAGCTCCATCCCCTCTCTGTCCCAGAGCCCCCTGCTCCTGAGTACAGCAATGCTGTTGCCCTCCCAGACTCCAAGTATTTGGATGCCCATGGAAAAGCTGGCCTATTCCCAACTTGGTTCATGTTTCTTTAAAAATATTTGCTTTATACATTTTGTCCAGTTTTGTATTTTAATTCTTATTTTACATGCATGGGTATTTTTGCCAGCATGTATGTCTGCACCACTCAGCATACCTGGTGCCTGCAGAGGCCAGGAGACATCATATCATCTGGAAATGGAGTTGCAGATAGTTCTGTGCAGCCATGTGGATGCTGAAACTCAAACCTGGGACCTCTGCAACCAGTGCTTTTAATCACTGAGTGTTAAAGTATCTTTTATTCGCCTGTAGTGATTGTCATTTGGGAGACTTAATGCCTCCATCTGCTAACCTAGGCCTAGTCCTGGAAGCTTCCATCCTCCATACAATATAATCTAGGCCTATAATGTTTTCAGCCTCTGAGATTTGCTGCTGAATAAGCTCACCATTTGTAGCTGTTTCTGAACTCTAGCTGGCTGGTTCAACTCAGCTGTTCGGACTCAGCCTGTGACTGAATTGCTCTGCTTGGCCCCATACTAACTTTGGTGATACATTCTAATCTTCTGGCTCCTTCTCATTTTCTGGCTTGTTCTGTCTTCGTGTGTGTCCAGCTTAGTCTCTCTTTGCAGCCTGTCTCCGTGAAACTCTCCTGGTAAAGCTGTACTATCCTTCTTTCCCTCTGTGCTGCTCTCTCTTCAGTAGCCCTTTTTTCTTTCGGTTCTTGTGAGAGTTGGGCATATCCTATTCTGTCAAATCTTTCTCTCATTCATCAGTTTGCTTGCCACTCAATTAGACATCACTTTCAAACGTGGGTGCTTCCTTCTACAAACTAACTTTACCTTCATTGTTTGGGTTTAAAGGTGTGTGCTAAGGGCGTGTCTGTATTCCAGCCAGAGGGATTGAAGGTGTGTGCTAAGGCTGAGCCACTCCACAACTAGAAACAGGTTTTTGGTTTTTATTTTTCAGTAAATAACACAGAGTGATCAAATGTCCGGCAACCACTGAGCCATCTTTAAAGCCCCCATTTAATCCATTTAATCCAGGTTGTGTCACTGGAAGGTGAATCCAGTATCACTTTCTTCTTCTTAGACAAAAGTAGAAATTCCTTGATGTTGTTAATAATTTATTATATGTTCTGCAGGATAAATTTGAGTTTTGAACTTGAGGCTAAGTGATAAGCATATATATTGATATAATTGATAAAATAGAGTGCAATCACAATTATAATTTTCCAACAATCCTCCCTTAAATTCAAGGAAGAATTTGTCAGTTTCACTGTAGATGAATAAAATAAAGGAATGATGCCACTATTGATACCTAGTTGTATTTGTATTTTGTGAGGATGTCAAAATGTAGGTTTTAGTTTTATTGGATGTGTAGGTGTGTGCTGATGTTTGTGTGAGGGTAGGTGGGCATGTGTGAGTGTGGTGGTGTGTGCATGTGTGAGTGTGGTGGTGTGTGCATGCGTGAGTGTGGTGGTGTGTGCATGGGGAGCCTCGGGTACAATCTACTTTGTTTTTTAAGACAAAGTTTCTTAGTGGGCCTTATCAATTTTGTTGATCAACAAAGAGCTGGGGGGGGAGGTCTCCTCCTGTTTCTGTCTGTTCAGCTCTGGGGTTACAGACATGCATCACCATGCCTGACTTTTTCAATGTGAATTTTAAGAGTCAAACTCATGTCCTGTGCTTGCACAGAAATCACTTTCTTTACTGGCTGGGCTGTCTCTTCAGCACAACCAGAGAGTTTTTAACTCAAAGTTTTTTTTTTTTTTTTAAGCTTACTTTTGTGAAGGTTTCTGAGGAATAACAAAGACCTTTCTATTTTGACTTCAGAAGTGTTGTATGTTTACAGTGATTCCATGAATTTAATGTCAATACGTTTGAAATTCTGCTCTGTATATTTAGAATTAAATCAGAACCAAGGGTTGAGCTGATTGCTAAATCCTTGCATGGTGTGATGAGGCCCTGGGTTTAAGTCCCCCGTAGCACAGGAAGGATGAATGAAGGAGTGACTTTAGCATTATAGCAGAAGCGTTTGCTTACTTAGGTCATCTCTGAACAGTATACCTTCAGTATTTTCTGAGGGAACTCCTCAGTCACTTTTTCAGATTTATATTATCCAACGGATCCTTTCAAGTACCTTATTTCCTCTGGTTCTGTCTCAAGCCCAGGTTCTGGTTGTGAGCTGGGCATCTGCTCAACTCCTGAGCTACACCCAAAGCCCCTGATTAACTAATCTTGCCATATTTTTCACATTTATTTCTGTAAGGAAATGTTTTAAATGGTGATTTTCTTTTTATTTCTACCACATCAGTTTATTGTTCCAATATGTTGTAAGTAGAAGAGTTCTTAAACTTTCTTTGTCTTCTTTTTTTTCTAATTCTCCTTTCCAGTTTCCTCCCTAGTTCTTCCTCCTCGCTCCCACTGATTCTGTATCATAATCTTAACACAAACAAAACCAGTGCAAGTTCATGATCTTGGACCCAGAGACCTTATTGCCCATCCAGTCCTGTAAGAAGTAAGTTACCACAACCATCTTGTCTTGTGTTGAGCAAAGCACCTTAGTGGTTGTGTTCTCAGTAGCTGTCTAGTAGCTGTCAGGTAGACACGAGAGCATCTGCTGGCACAGGCATTTGTGGTTAATGTAAGCAACCCCTGCAGTGTGTGCAGGTAATAACAAGGAAGTGGGGCTGTGGATGAAGCTCTTAGGTACACTCAGTGGGTATGCACTGGGGAAAATGGTCTGTTGGATTTTGCAGAGCTAACAACCAAGATGATTTTGAAGGACAGTATATAAAATTACCTGTGGGAGAGGGAGAGAAAGTTAAAGGTGTTGGGTGAGGGCGGAACCCACTGGTGTTTTGCTGTGACTGTGCTGGGTGGTCTTAAATCCTGGAGAGCTGAGGTAAATAGCTGGAGTGGAGCTGGATTGCTAAGGCTTGTTTAGAGCACTCTTTAAAATACTTAGGATGTTGTCCTGAATCTGATATATAGATATTTGACAATTAAAAACTAGCTCTACAGAACTGTAATACTGTGGAATCAAAAAAGTGTATTTTGCCTGTAGAACTTCAGTAAGATGAAGCATCTTCTGGGCATATAATTGAGGACATGTTTCTTCATATGGCATAGAACAAAATGAATATTTGGCCTTAGCCTTGTAGACATGGTGAACTAGCCAAATGTATTAACCTGCACGTAGTCACCGGATACCTTCTTCAAAATGCTTTTATGGAACACAGTAAGCAATCATAATAAACTCTGTAATCCTGATGCTGAAGCATATGGAAGTTTGACTCAGATCCTGAGGACTCATGATAATGACCCCGGGAGATGCTTTTGACTGAGGATAGCATGACCAGGTTATGTAGGAGTAGGAGAAGGGTCATGTTGAACTCAGTTGTTGAAACCCTTAGATGCTATTTCTGGGTCAGTAGAAAGTTCAACAATAATACAGTTATCCACTAAAAACCAAAGCGGAGAATTCGAGGAAATGCAGGTGTTACACAATTTAGAAGCTTTCTGTTCATCTTGCTCTCTATGGGTAAAATTTTATAAGTCTTCCTATTTGCTGCACACTTGTGGTTGAGTTGTTAGGCATGTAAATATTTTCAGGCCCTAAAGCCATTCCAGGAGGCGCCATTCTCTAGACTAGCCTTAACCCCAAACTCTTCCTAGTCCTTACACTCAGCCAGACCCATAACGGATACTCAAGAAGTGAAAACCATTCTTACTTTGGTTGAAATTGAAAATCAAATGGATGGTTGCAGATTCTATCAGTAAGATTTAATTTCTCTTATCTTTCCGGGCCACCTCTGAAAGGGGCTGTAAATCCAGAACATTCTACTTTCATTAGTGTTGGCATATATGTTATTACCTTGGTTGTTTTCTTACCCTCAGCTGGAAAAATCACAGTTATTCCTGCTGGGGCTGTGAGTATAAAAAAGTGTCAGTCCGGCATCCATTGCACCTGCTCTTAGTGACAAGATCAGCTGACACCCCACCTCACACTGAGTGAGCACATGCTCTCAGCCTTGTATATTCAGTCATGTTGCTGCCTTCTCTGTAATTTCTTTCCCTATGCTCTTCCTCAGCAAAAGAAGCACTTTTCACAGTACTTGCTGAAGGCCAGGGTGGCTTGTACTGTTTCAGAGATGAGGCAGCAAGTTGGATGTTTTCCCACTCAAAGAAAATTAGCTGCTGCTGCTTCTCCCCCTTCTCCTTCTCCTTCTTTCTCTTCCTCCCCCTCCTTCTCTCTCTTCTTTCTTCTCCTCCTCCCTCACTTCTCTTTCCTCTTTTTTCCTTTCTTCTTGTCCAAGATAAAGTCACACTTTGTAGCCCTGGCTGGCCTGGAACTCACTATATTGATCAGGCTAGCCTCAGACCTCTTCCTGAGTTCTGGAATGAAAGGTTATGCCACCATGTCTGGTTATTAGTGTTTTTATGTGTGGAGGATGGTCTGAGTCAGGGATTATTTCAGACCATCAAGAAAATAAGCTAAACAAAAAATTAGAGTTTTAAGATACAGTACAAAATAATCCAAACTATATTCTAGTAGTAAATTCATTCAAAAGTGCAAAAAGTAAAAAGATAATTTTAAGCCCATAGTCTTTTACCAGGGTTCTCCAGTGAGCTGTGCTATAGCTTACTAGTTGTCTAGGTTACAAAGGTCAGATATAGACTTACTCCACTCTCCTCTCATACATCAAGGCAGATGTGTCCTGCTTTGAACACTATTCAAAGCTAGCAGCTTCTTAGTTTCCTTTATGACTATGCCAGAGTTGTATGTTCAAATATATAGTAATCCACTTTCAAAATGGTGGGTAACATGAAGCTTGTGTATCCTTTGAAAACACAGACAAGGTTCAGCAAATCCTTTCTGACTGTGGGAGGAAGACTCCATTACATCTCTCTGACCTTGTGACTTTTACTGGCAAGCACATTGTTTCATAAGTTTTGGTGCTGTGTTTTGCCAAACACAGGTGTTTAAGGCCACCATCCCTTGGCTCTTCTGCCCCTCTTATCCACTTCTTTGCTGTCATATACAGAGATTCGTGTGAGGTGTTCATGCATTCTGGATCTCTGTGGAATGCAGGGTGGCATGGAGCAGGAACATTCTTCCTGAAGCAGGACAGGAGAGGTGTTTCTGGTGTTGCCAAGTGGAACAACCTGTTAATTTTTGTTATCCCTGTGTTGTGAAAGAGAAGCACTTGCTAGCTAGTGCAGCATTTCAAATGCCAGGGCTGTCTTAGTGTTCTCAAGAAGGAGCTTCCATCTGGAGTGGCAACTGCAGCTGAAATCGTCTTCTAATTAAGGTTGTGATAATCTGCCATGCTTCTTCTTTCCTTTTTTTATTTTAATTTTTTGCAATGCTTTTCAAATCTATTAGGTTTTTTTTGCTTTTTTTTTTTTTTTTTTTTTTTTTTTTGCAGTGGCAAAACTAGTGAAAGCATTTACTAAACATGTAATTCTCAAGTCTGTGTTTCTCTTTTGAGATGCCTTGCTGAAGAAAGGAAACTCTGCTTGTTTGTAACTAGCCGATCCTGAACGAGTATAGCCACTGCTGAGAAAGCTGAAGTTTGGAGTCCGTCAGTGACTGAAATGAAAGAATACATGAACTCTGTGATTAGAAAAATAACACCAGTATAATTTCTTAGGTTTGTTTTTAGATATTTGATGTTATCTGGTGTTATTAATTATGAGATTGCTTTTAGAGCTTACTTTTTCAATTGTCCTTTGCATGTGTGTAGAAATTCAGTTGCCTTTTCACTTACTGATCTCTACACTGAGACCATGTTGAACTAAGTTTAGTATAACAAATCCTTCCTCTTTTCCCCTGTCTTTCTCTTGTTTTTTGTTTGTTTGTTTTGTTTTATGTCATGATAGATACCTGAAATTATTGGCAACTTTATTTCTTCCCATTCATTTTCTACCTTCTTGATCCTGTCTTACTGCACTGGCTAGAAAGGACCTCTGGTGTGTTGTTGAATAGAAGTAGTGATAACAGATACTCTTGTGTTGTTCCTGAGCTCAACCCGTCACCATCAAATATGACATTTGTTGTAGGACTTATCTTAGGTGAGAGAGGGAATTTATTAATTTCTCAGGTTTTATCATGAATGGGTAATGAATTTTACCAAGTACTTTTTTTTTTTTTAAATTACTGTTAACACAGTCTTTTTTACTGTTGATTTTTTGTGTACTAAATTTGGTTAAATTTTGAATGTTAAATTCATTTAGAACCAAGTTGGTTTGATACAGTGCTGTCTGTATGGCTCTGGGATTGCAGTGCATATATTCTGAAAGTTTTTATGTCTACCTTTACAAGATGGATTAGCTAACACTTTGTTTTTCTTTGAGAGTTTCTTTTGTAAGCCTTGGTGTCATGTTATGCTGACGTAATAAAATAATTTAGGCAATCATCTTTTATCTGGAATATATTGTGCAAGATTGGAGAGTTTTGTCTTCCTTCAATGGTTAGTTTACTGGGGAAGCCATCTGAGCCTACCGTTTCTATTAGGAACTTTTAAAAATGCATTGTTTTTGTTATTGTTTTGTTGGGGTTTTTGTAGTTAGTATTAGTGGTTTTCCTTTGTCTTTCTGGGCCTATTCTAAATCACTGGTTAGTTGTTTTGGGATGGCATTCTGCTTTCTGAGGTGTCTTTCTAATGTGTCCTCCGGTGACACACAGCCTTACCTAATGGTCATTAATGCAGGTGCTACTGTCTTCTTTACTGTAAAGAAAGGCCATGCACCCATCTTCTTCCTCAAAGATCCTCTGATTACTCACTCATATCTGTGTGGACTCACAGTCTTCTCTCTCCTTTGATGAAACAATAATTCTTACTGTAGCTATTTGCTTAGAAACTCACATTGTTCCTGGGCTCTGGCTGACATCAGAAGCTTGATGCCGCCTCTTTGTTCTTTTGCTGTGTCCTTGCCATTCTTTGAGTGTGTTTCAACAGGCACAGCCTTCCTACACTCATCTTGTACTTTCCCCAGTGCATCTCTAGAACTGGCCATTGCTTTGGGCAGTTCGGTTTTTTGTAATATTGAATATAGATATAAGATCCAACCTCTGGCCAATGGGCTCACTGCTGCTAGGGTAATGACATTCTCAAACCTCATTGGTAAGCCTTAAAATGTTTACTGCATGGCTGTGTGTATAAGCATGAACACAAATGTACATCTGTACTGTGTTAAGGAGTACATGCTTTAATTAGTGTTTTTGTTGCTGTGGTAAAATACCATGACCAAAAGCAGCTGGGGGAGGAACGGGTTTATTTCATCTTACAACTGCAGGATGTAGTCCATGATCCAGACAAGCAGGTCAGGAACTGGACACAGGCACTGATGTGGAAGATATGGAGGAATACTACTTCCTGGCTTGCTCACCTACTTCCTTCTGGCACCCAGGACCACCAGCACAGGAGTGGTACCACTGTGAGCTGCTCTCCTCCACATCAGTACTCAACCAAGAAAATGCTCAACAGGCTTGCCCATAGACCAGTCTAATTGGGGTATTTTTCTCAGTTAATGCTTCCTCTTCCAAAATGGCTCTAGCTTGTGTCAAGTTGACATAAGCTAGCCAACACAGTATCTGTGTATTTTCTCTTTAGTTCATAGTCATCAGAATTGGCTCTAGCTTTTTTCCCTTCCCATATTCTAACTCCTTTATCTAACAGTAAAACACCTGGCCACATCAACCTGCGAGTATCTGATCTTTGATCATCAGGCTGCACTAGGCTTTCTCCTCTGGCTTCATGCATCTGTTTGGTTTACCTCCCACTTACAGATGGCCCTCAACATGAACTTCAGTGGGTGCTCACCACCCACCCTACAGATAGATGCTAACCTCCTTCTGCAATTCAGCACCATGGTCAGGGCTCTTCCTTAGCTAAGCTGTCTTGTCTGCATCACTGGCCAGGGCAAGGTCATCTGTCAATGACAACACACATCTCCCTTGTTCATGTGAATGCCTGCAAGAATTGAAATCCTGGCCCCTTTCATTCCTAACATTAATAACTTACATTACCAGTTTTTCTTTTCTGGCTACTCTGTTCTAGCAATGTAGCAACTTTTTTTCTGTTTTTAATGAATTATGTTTTCATTTGCTAATGCTTTCTAATCTATACATATTTTAAATTTAATTTTTCTGCTTTTATTTTATACCTTCTATTTTCAGTTTAATTTACTGTTTTTGTTTTATTTTCTTGAAGTTCCCACACATTCTAGTATATGCACTTTAACCTGCAAAATTCTTGGCTGACTATATGTCAGTGAGTATACAGGTATCATCTAATTTAACTCATTGGCAGATGAAGTATGATATTTAGAAGACAAGAAAGTATTGCTTAATGAGTTAAACTGTGTCCGTTGAGACTGTATTTGTAGCTATATACAGAGAAGGAAGCTATGGTGTTTACTTTGGTGTTTTTAATTTGTCTTCCTTGATCATCAAAGGTTGGGATAATGCTTCTGATACCCAGGCTCTTCTGGGTTGGTTTTTTTCTTTTAATCATTGTTTTGTTTGTTTGTTTTGTTGGTTGGTTGGTTTTGCTTTTGCTTCTCAGAGCTCTTTCTCATGCTTGTCCCTTCTCAGTCACAAGGTGGCTACTGAACCTCAAGCAGGAGAAAGGATGGAGATGCCTTCTTTTATCAGGAAAACCAAACATTTCAGCACCCAGGCTGACACCTTCCACTTGAACCCATTGGCAAATGTAGCTGGCACACTGCTGGGAGAACAGGGTTCCCCTGTGTGGGCTGTGCCATGCAGCTGTGTAAAGCCGCTTGGCTCATGTTGTCTTGGCTGCCATGTGACTGCGGTTACTAGTAGGTCCTCTCTAGTCAGGCTTCAACTGCATTGTTTTGATAATATTTTAAAGTTAGTATACTAGCCTCAGTAGGTAAGATTCTTTATTTAAAATTGGGACTTTTGATCAACTATGTAAATTCATGGTAATGAGGACTTTGGTATTTTTTTAAAATGGGGCCTTTAATTTTTATGTAAATTTTAAAGAAGAGCTATATTGAGTGTTTGAACTGACCTCTATAGCAGTTTTATTTAAACTGTCTTTTGCAGGAGCATTGTTTAACTTTAATATTCAACGCTGAGTTCTGGATCTATCTACATCACCTTACCTGCTTAAATTGTAAACTGAGGCCAGTATAGTTACAGCCCTGTACAGTTCCCTAGCTCTCCTATCTCGTTTGTATTAGTGACAGTATATTCATATACCATAGCATCTAGACTTAATATACTGTGGAGTGTTCAATAACCATTATTTAGAAGGTAGATAAGAATTAAGAGGGTTTAATTTCTTAGAAAGAAAATGGAAAATAGTCATTTTTTTAAACTTACATATATTAGATCATAAAATGTGTGTCAATCCCTTATCCATTTTCATAGATATGTTTAGTCTTAATTGAAGATGGAAGCAGACTATTAAAGCAAAAAAAGAAAAGAAAAGAAAAATTAAAAGACAATTAAACTGAGGGAGAAAATGTGGGTTCATATGACTCCTGGAAGTGGTGGTTCATCCTGTAGACCAGGATGGGCTAGGCATTCATAAAGACTTAGAGACTGACAGGCAGGGACTGAACATATCTTATTCAGGGTTCTAAAACCAAGTAGATGTGAATGCTGATTAGAGTTTATCCCCATAATTGAGGAAGTCATGGAGTTTATTTGTTTTAGCCACCATGCTTTTATGGCCCCTCAAGAGGTCATCAATTATAAGGGAACTCGTGAATTACACACAGCATTGGGAATGCTTGGGGAGAGAGACTCAGCCAACAGACAGTTCTGATCAGGTTTCTTTTTATGGTTCATAACAGTATATGTCTTTGATTTTTCCTGAATTTACTGGGTAAGAGGAGAGTGGAAAGCTAAGATGGTTTTATTTCTGTGCCTGGACTAAGGAAAGAGAAAACTTGTTTAGGAACTGTTTTTGCTGTTTAGTGTTTACTACACAATTTAAAGTTGTTTACAGTTACTTGACTGAAACTGATTGGAAACAATGACCACACTCTTGTTCTTGTCAGGAAACTGCATTCAGAGAATGAGGAGGACACCTCCATTGGATGAGCTGCAGCCGCCACCTTACCAAGATGACAGCGGTTCTCCTCACCTCTCATGCACACCCTCTGAAATCGGGGATGCCAAGTGTGAGATTTCCCACTGCAGCAACAGCCCACGGTGTTCTTTCAACAAGTGTCCCAGTGAAGGGAGCACAGGTCATGAGGCTGAGAGCTATCACAATAAAGGATATGAAGATGACGTCCCTAGCGACAGCACAGCAGTCCTTAGCCCTGAAGTAAGCAAAAGTGCTATGGTTGTCAGGGAGAGCTCTGAGGTTAAGAGCCTGCACTTTCCTGTGCCAGTGCCAGTCTTACGATGTCTCATACCTTGTAGCTTCTCATACCTTATCTAACAAACATAAGATGCTATTGCAGCCTGTATTCTACATCCTGCCCTAGAGATGGGTGGCCAAAGATCGCTGTTGTTTCTTAACTATTTTATATAGAACATTTTGGAATTATTTTCCTGTTTGTTTATGTTGAGGTTTCATGCTTTTTATTTTGAACCTTTTACTGTTAAAGGATTATTGAGTGTTCTACAAGCCTTTCAAATTAATCTTACTGTATTATCATTTCATAGAGTACAAAAGGAACAAATGCTGGTTAGCTTTACTGGTGAAATTTCATAGTTTCCTAATTTTAGTGTAGCTGGCTGGTTTTGTTTCTTTTCTGGAATGAAGAATGTAAAAGTGGCAACAAATAATCATAGTTTCAAAAGTCTTTTCGTAACCCAAAAAGAATTTGTCTTACTGGTAGGATAAGGACTAAGGTAACCCAAAGCTTCGCGTGTAGAACTTCTCTGTAGGATCTGCTCTCTTTTACAAGTTATGCATTTGTAAGCTTGAGCAGCTTTCACCCACCAACAGTATCACAATGACATGGTCTGTTCTGGTAGGTTTGTATCCGCTGTCTAAATAGTGAAGGTAGTTTTCTAATACACAGAGTGATTAAGCTGTGGACAGAACTTCAGTTTGGGGTTTTCTCCAAAAATTTCAAAATCACTTTAAAGTTTCTAGTATCTTTGGAATTGACATATAGTATCTGACCTAGAAGAAAGTGAGGTTAAGCTTTATGTGCCCACAGTGCCATCAGTTCCCTGTGGCTATCATCTAAACACAGTGACCCTGGATTATAACAGTGACCACAGTGGTGTCTGACTGGTCGTCTTATTCACTGTTCATAGTCTCTTCTTCAGGAAGTAAAAATGCTAGTTTCAGAGAGAAGCAGGCAGCTGTGTTCCCCCTAGGTCCCTGTGGGTACAGAAAAGGAGCTAGTCATAGCTGCACTTTTGTTGACTCGAGCTGTTGTTTGAAGATTTCTATGTAGTGCCAACCAGACACACTACCAGGCACACTACCAGACACACTACCAGGCATACTACCAGTTACACTGCCAGGCACACTTCCAGGCACACTACCACACACACTACCAGACACAACACTACCAGGCACACTACCAGACACAACACTACCAG